>OY992882.1:101330591-101520591 GCA_963921405.1 Cepaea hortensis | reverse complement strand
TACCTCCACTTCGATTACTTCTTATGTTGCTTCTTCTTCTTCTGTCTGGGCCTTTGCATCTTCTGGTTCAGGTGTTTCAGACGTGGATATGAGATGTTCCATTATTTCACTTTCTTCTTGTATCTGTTTGAGATATTCTTCTGTCTTTTTTTCTCTCGTTTTGGATTTTTGCTAGTTTCGTCTGTTTCAGCCTTTATAGCAGTCATTCGAGCGCCGTCCTGTTCAATTTTCTGCTGTACTTGCTTAAGTTCGTCCAGGACAGGATGCGCTGAACGGCCGTTATCTGTGTTTCTTGTGTCTTGTCTTTTTCTTCCTCCATGCTGTTGAACTTTTATCGCAGGTCCTTCAGTTGGCCTTCCAGTTGCGCTTTGTCGCTTTTTGTGAGTAGATTGGTGGCCTCGTAGTGCCTCCTAGCCCTTTTATAGGGCAAGTTAGTTTTGATGGCGATCTTCATAGCTTCCTTGCTGTCTTGGTGGCAGGGGCAGCCGAGGTACCTGGCGCCGTGGTTGCTAAGGCAGTTGGCGCATTTTCTGCTAGAAAATGGCACGTGGCAAGACAAACTCTACAATACACCCGACATTCAAAATGAGCAGTGTGGAAGCCGCCAAGACTATCAAGAAGATTGAAGAAGAAAACCTGCCTGCGAGCCGCAGTACAACGCCAGAACCTGAAACAACCTCAACCACTTCTACACCAGTCAAAGCCGCTCCTGTCGCTTTTCCGACGCCGGAAATTTCTATAACTACTCAAGCCAGCAGCAGCCGTGAAGTTTACAACAACACCAAGATGTAGCAGTACAAGTTACCAGAGACCCCCACACAGGAGGAAACAACAACAACTGAGGACTTCGCCGGCAGAATACTGCTCAAACAGAAAAGTGTTGGAGAAGCTAAATTGTCGGCGCTACCAACAGATAAGATACTTAGTCTGCTGGAAAACGAGCTGGGAAGAAACAGCATCAACCAGCTGCGCAAGACACCATCAACAAACACCCAAAGACCACAGCACTTATGCAGAAGATTACACAAGGAGAGAAGGCCGACATCAAGCTACCACTCGGCATCACAGTACAAGCCACCAGACACAGCATGATGAAACGATGGGTCATTAAACGAGTCAAGACTCATCTCACCAACGACCAGATCAGGGAGATGCTGACAAGGGAGAACAAGAAACTCAAGATCACCAGTGCTGAGAGGATAATCGGAAAGAACAACATCCCCTCCACAGTCGTCATAGTAACATCGGAGGACCGAGTGATCCCTCAATACATCAGATGGGACAAGAGAGACCAAGTTCCAGAGCACTACATTCCGAGAGTGCTGCAGTGCTCTAAGTGCCAGAAGTTTTGGCACACCCGTGCCACCTTCAAGAGTGAGGTGGATTTATGCAGATACTGCTCTGGACCTCCTTCATACAGTCAGTGCCAGCATGCAAAGATCGACAAGGGCATTCAGGAGGCCTAACACAAACAAATGTCGTCGGTTTTTAGTATCGGTCTCAGTTGGTTACTATTTTTAACTTTCCCATTGAACCAATGATTTGCTTCTCCTTAAAAATAAATACTCCTTGGGCTATACGGCTGCAGGCTCAATTTATTTTAAAATTAAATCAGCTTAAAAACGGTGCGGACATCATGTTTTGAGAAAAGGACAATCTTATTTTTTAAAAGTTCTAAACAATCATCAAAAGAGAAAATATTTAACTTTTTTCTTACTTTTTTCAATTCACGTTGCGGATCGGCAAAGAAGGGCTCGAGGACCGGTACCGGTCCACGGACCACCACTTTTAGAAGCACTGGTATACACAATGTGCTTCAAGACTTATAAAGAGCCCCCTTTCTTAGCATTAAAAGATGGTCGGATTGGAAGGTATATTTATATACTATGTAATGTAACTGATTTTGGCAACAAAAACCAACGTTAAATTCCGTGCTGAAACAGGTAAACTTAACATCATGACATATATAGCTGTAGTTGTGTGAAGTTTTAGCTCTTCTGGGTGTCGTCGCTGGAGTTCCGGAGTTCGTGTTTTGCGCGACGCTTTCGGCACGCTGTCCTGTGGAAAGAGTCCGAGCCATATGGGATCAAACCCGGCCCAATGAAGTCTATCCTCTTGCATTTTAAACCCTGTAAGCTACTATTATTTAATTTTTGCAACGATGTGGGTGACCAGTACCGGTCCTTGTGCCGCTTTTCCTTCGATGATAATTCCAAACATTTCTGAAAATGTGAATAACGAAGACACAAACAATAGAATGCACGATGTATTGCCTGGCATATTTCGCTGCATCTCGTCGGGTACATACTGCAGAAATCTTACAACATAACTAAAGTGATTAGATAAGTCCTTCAAGTTGAAATATACATATATTAACATAGTAATTTCAGTTGTCTGCCACGGTAATTTTAAACTGACAATCGTGTCTTTCTGCTTGCATAAGACTGGCTTCTGCCGATTAAGGACGCTTACTTCATCGACCTTTACCAAGCGACAATTTGTGGGTTAAACAACAAGCGAAACGCATTGTCCCTATCTAGAAAAATTATGCCACTACCTGTGAGACTATTTAGCGAAGCTGGGTCGGCACTAAGAAAGAGCCAGTAGAAGGAAATCATAACTCTACCAGTGAGTCCTCTGATCTATACCCTGTGAAGGGCGAAGCGGCTTGCAAGTTACTACGCCCGCCCGAGTTTCTGATCTGGTTGCTGCGAAAAAAAGTGCATTTTTTTTATATAATAAGAAAAGGTTTGTTTAACTTTCCTCTGAACCCGGGATAGTGGATCTAGCGGCTTTTCGTCTATGTCAAGGGCGAAAAATGCAGAATAACCGTTTGCACGTTGCACGCGTTAAATATTCCTAGACCAAAACCTGCAGGTTGGATGGGCCGCTACCCGGGGTAGATGTCAAACTTAGTGCACAGCCAACAAGAAGAACATTTAGTACAGCCTTGAGGTATATACACATATGGACCCGCATCGGTGCTACTGAGTTCGTGAACTGTGCCGAAATTATCCTTATGTGCTTACAGGATTAAACTGGTGCACGTATGGTGATTAACGCAGTACCTAGCAGGATTGCTTGACTGCCCTGTAGTCTTCTTTGTCTTCTTCTGCGTTCGTCCGGAATGTTGTTTTAGACGTAGTTGCTGTCTGCCTGTTTACAGCAGAGCTTCGATATTTGCACCTTTCGGCCAACACATCCGGCTTCTTCAGGCATTTGTTGGCGGGGCTACCTTCCAGTGTGTTTGTAGGACGTTCGACTCTCACTGTTGTGGTGTTAACCCCATTCTAGCTGGTCCACTTAGAACAGCTGAAGACATCCCGGTCAGCCCTCAAGGGAAGGCAGGGGCAGACCATGGGCATTCCCTGCAATCGAAGGAGGCTTCCATAATTTCAGAGCCGACACATAGCGCTGTGATACTGGGCTCACCCAAGGAATCGTCACGTCCTGAACATGGCTGCTCAGTCTCACTTCCATATATTGGGCTTTCCTTTCAGCACAGGCAGTTCCTCCGGAAACCAGAAGAATGCAATCTGCAGATGGCATCCACACAATGACCTTTCGATTCGGACTCTCCACGTAAAGGATTTGCTGGATGTTTCTAAAGTTACGTAAGTTCCCTAGTTTGAACCAGCCTAAAGTGAATACCAGGAAATGACATGGGCAGTAAAGGCGGCGGGTATGATAATTTCCCCCATCATCTATAGCGTGCCGGTTGGTCTAGTAAAATAGCGTGCTAGCAACACATACCCAATCCGACTCAAGGCGTACAGACGGGTTATTTACTTTACGTCCTTAACATAGGGAAATATCCGAATGCAATAAAAGTAATCGTTAATCAAAGCCAAGCTCTACTCCTGTCCTTCACTTCCACAAGTGCCGATTAATACCCACGAACATACACTGATGCCAAGATTGGGCATTGAAACCTGACCACAGTTGTGGTAATCAAATACACTAAACGCCATGTTGTGTTTACACCGAATGGTTGACCAATGACGTGATCATACAAAAGGAATCCGACAAATGATTTTTTTCTAGGCTTGAAATACGGTTACATAATTCACCAAGATCACTCAATAATGTTCCAATAGGACTTTCAAAGGGGAGGGAAAGTTCCAGCACGCAAGACCGTGCCAAGCACGAGCTGCTTCCAGCACTAATACTGCTCAATTCTTTGTAAGCTCCTCTGGAGTTCACCAAAAGAGGCTCAGTCTGACATTTGGTAGACACATCAATGCAAGAGTTTAGTGTATTGACATTTCACGAACATGATGCACTATATCCACAGACTAATAAATACAGCCCGGCACCAAAGGACAAATCATTGCTACATGTTTTAGTGCGCTGATGTCAGGAAAGGTGTAAGTATGTAAAACAATTAAACATTTGTGTAGGTGACTATAGTTGGCGAGTTGGGGTAATGGCTAGGACGTTATGTCGAAAATGGCATGAGCGCATTAGTTGTTCTCTAGACGAGGGAACGGCTGGCCATGTACTCCTCAGTGTACTCTAGACAAGGGAACAATTGGCCATGTATTCCTCAGTGTACTCTAGACGAGGGAACGACTGGCCATGTATTCCTCAGTGCACTCTAGACGAGGGAACGACTGGCCATGTACTCCTCAGTGTACTCTAGACGAGGGAACGACTGGCCATGTATTCCTCCGTTTACTCTTGACGAGGGAACGACTGGCCATGTATTCCTCAGTGTACTCAAACTGTCAATTGTGATGGTCCTAGCACTTCACAAATCCACAGCAGATTCCTGTGCTAGAAGTCGCTGTGGTGTAGTGGCTAGATGCTCCACTGCAGGTCCGGTGATTATGGGTTATCCACATAGTGGGGATTCAAGTTTTTATAGTTGACGAAGGCTTCAAGGTCGTAAAATGGGGGAGGGGGAGGGGTCAGGATATGTCTTAGGGAGTAAACTTCTTCTTCTTCTGCATCGTTCCCCCAACATGTTTTTTTTTTTAGCAGATCTGGGATATTTGCAATTTTCGACCGACACATCCGACATGTGCGGACGTTTGTTGACCGGGTTTGCCTTCCTGAGGGAGTAACATGATGACCAGGGTCGGATTTAGACTTGATAAGGCCCTAAGCTATTTGAAATATGGGGCCCTATATAAGTCTAGATATTCTATGTCAGTGACAAATTGCTCACTCGGACAATATTTTTTGGGACCCCCACTGTCTTGGGGGGCCCCAAGCTATAGCTTGTGTAGCTTATACGTAAATCCTGCACTGATGATGACATCATCCACCGAGTGCCGACTGGTCTATACAAACATGGGTCTGCCACCACAATCTCAACGGTACACTAAATAAATACGGATATGATGTAACCAGGGCAAAGCAACAATCGCAAGAAGGCTCCCCAACTCCTTTACATAACTGCAGTTTAAGAAAAATTGTAACATTCATTTGACCTAGCCAATTGGCTAAAGCCGGTCTCCCTGGCCGAGGTGTTAGCAGCTTTCTCCGTAACCCGAATATTCTCGTGGTTGACGTGAGCGCACGAGAATTAGAAGTGGTTCGAGTCGCGCCAGTGACTTATGAGAGTATGGAGCCGGTCGCTCAGAAAGTCGTGGCGTGCTGACTACTGATGAACGAACGAACGAACGAACAGACTTTATTTTCACAGGGTAACAAATTGGGCACGCAGGCCCGTCTTACATTCGGCCCTTCCAATGATGAGCGTAATCTAGCCTAGGAATCAACATACAGCTGAAAGATGTGGTGTTGACGGCAATATCCTGAAACGGGATGGAAACGCGGGAAAAAATTGGCTAAGGAGTATGGTAGTGTAAATAATAATTAAAAAAAAAACTCTGACTATTTTATTTACTGAAGCTAATATTTCGCATTCATCTCAGAGACAAAACAAGACTTATCTAGATTTTTATTTTATAGATCAAATATATTTAACGCAATGGAGGAGTATAGAGAGAAAGAGGAAGGCCAAAGAGATGATGTGGTAGATGATCTCCAGATGGGTGTATCGGTCGCGGGACATCTTGCTTATGATCGAGAGGTTTTCCGGAAGGTTGTTATGAGAGCGAGGTTTTGCAAAAGACATGCTACTGAATGAATGAATGAAAATTTAACGTAGAAATCCGCTTGTGAACAAACAATTGAAAAGTTGAACTCAGGATCCGGAGTTGTGCATATGCAGAAATCGTCTCGTGTTTCATAAAAGCAACTTTGTGTGATCTATGGCAGGAGACAAACACCCACGGAGAGATCCATGTACAATGAAAGTGATACTTTACCAACAGCAAAACTAAACCAAATTAATCTCAGGCATTGTTCTTGAAACGGATCTCTTTGAATAATATTTAATTTGAAAGCAAGGAACGCAGAAGCGTTGTGCGTTGTTACTGATTAACATCTCTATTCACTTCTTCACTTCGACGTGGGGCTTCCTGTCAAGACACTGATCTGGTTAACGAAGACAGAAGCGACCATGGTCTCCACCGTGATGAAGACTGCTAAGGACTACACAACTGTACACGTTACACGTTACGTGACTGCAGGAGATTCACAACTGACCACGTTAACTGTAGGCAACCAGTACTCACAGCTCGGAGGATGTCCAAACTTGTTCGGAATGAATGTTGCTTACATGTCGGGATGGAGCCAAGTTATACACACCCCTCTAATCTATGAAATCATTAAGTGTGAACAATTAGAATCATCAGGGATCTAAGAAAAATAATAACAACAGCATCAGCAACTGTAAAAGCATAATAAAATTAACCCCATATAAACGAAAATTTTAGTATTAAGCACATTGATACCAAATGGCAGACAACGTGCAACTCTTTTTTATTACGCAGACAGCTTTTTTTTTTAAATCTAGACAAATCACATTTTATGAAGAAGTTGTTCGGCCCGCAACAGACCTCATCAGTATCACGTAGTATTGGGAATTAAACCCGGATACGGTGCATGATTAAACCATGTTAATAATAATCATCATTAGCATCTTCCATGTTTGCCATTAATCGTCGTGAGAAGGAATAGTTGACATTCCGCACCCGATGGGTGGCACTAGATAATTCATTCAGTGTGATTGTACAATGTCTTTGATTTCGTCAATCCATGTTCTTCTCGGGCGATCTCTTGTTCTCGTGTCAGATCGTCTTTAATGTAGCACCGGTGCTGATAGCTGATGGTTTTGCATTATAACATTATGGCTGAACCATTTGATCTTCTGCCTTTCAATACATGTGGCACAATGTGACAAAAATTTGAAGTTAAATATGTCTGAAGTATGTCAGATTCCGAAAAATGATGCTGCTTATATACCAATGTTCTTCGATGTTCAGATCTTGTAAACTTCCTCGTCCTTGTTCACGGCATTCTAAACTTTCACTGATTGCGACATGGTCCATGACACACATTCGTGTGTTGCCATAGGAAAGATACAGCTCCCTATATGACATGGGCAGAAGTTCTTAAATAGATAGGCCTAAATGAAGTAACTACTCATACCCAGGTCGCCGACGATGCACATTCCGAAGCCAAGGAATCAGACAGGATGGTAATTCTTGTGAATGGAGGCGTATACACCACTGAAGTGATAACATATAGCAGTATTTATACAGGGTGTTTGTAAAGCCAAAACCGAAGTAATGCAAGTTAGCAGATTTCCAGGTCTGTTAAGTATACAGATAAATAGCACAATTCTGAAACAAGTTAAAGAATTCAAATATCTAGGAAGTTTGATCACAGAAGATGGCAGATTTGACAGATAAATCGAAATCAGCTGTCAAAAAGCTAGTGCACTTACATATCAACTATCACCCTTACTGAAACATCCAAATATACCCATGTCCGCAAAACGACAGATAATAAACAGCATATTCACACCAACCCTATGCTACCAATCTCAAGCTTGAACTCTATCAAAATCACACTTTCGCAAAATCAGCACCTGCGAGATGAGATGCCTGAGGAGAGCTGCCAACTTAACAATCCGAGACCGAGTAAGAAATGCTGTTATCAGACAGACAGTGAGATCAACACCTTGTGCCACATTTATTGAAAGACAGACGATCAAGGGGTTTGGCCATCTCGTTAGAAAACATCATCAACTACTATCCATCACTGGCCCTACATCAAAGATCATCTTCTACGAGAGCAAGAGGACGCCCGAGAAGAAAATGGATCGACGACATCAAACACATTGTACAATCACATGGAGTGACACTACCCAAAGCCACCCATCGGGTGCTGGAGCGCAAAATTATTCCTCCCCACGACGCTTGATGCCAAAAGTGGAAGATGATGATGATGATGATGTTTGTAAAGCCTTACTGCACTCTGTACGTAGGTCAAATTTGAAAAATGAAGTACATGACGACATCAAAACATGTATTTAAAATTCTAATTAAATTAGTTACAAAAGTCACTGCTATGGCCTAACGCAGTTTTGGGGAAGCTGGAAAGTACCAATGAAGTATTCATTATAACAGGCGTTGAATATGTCCACCAATGGCTTCAAGACATGACTGTACGCATCTCTTATATTGTCAAATACCCCCTGAAACGTGTCTGTTGTTATGTCTGCGGTTGTAGACCGCAATTTCGAAACACTTGTTCAACCAAAAAAAAAAAATTATTTCTTCCATTTGAATAACTTTCTATTTGGAATGCAAAGAATTACTCCAGCAGACGACAGCCATTCGCTACATATTGTTTCACGATGGACTGTGGAGCACATTTTTGATGACGTCATGTACTTCCTTTTTCAAATTTGTTCTACAAAGTGTAGTGAGACTTTACAAACATCATGTATATGTTTGTGTTTGTTTATTTGTTTTTTGTCCTTATTCTAAAAGTAGCTGTATTGTCTGGTCATCCATAATTTCATTTCTACCGTTACAGAATTGCCTTGTCACAGACAACAGTGTGCGCATAGTAAATTATAGGCTACACACGGTGTGATCATTAGATTGTCATCGTACAAGACTTGTACACAAGATTACAGATTACACAGTTTGTGTACTATTTTTGCATGGCGAAAAAATTGCATCTTTTGCTCCGCTGCGTTCTGAGCGTGGCAGTAATTTTCACTGTGTTGGGCTCCGGTAAGTGTTGATTTTACATTGTTTTGTAGACAGCCATTTTTTTTTTTTTTTTTTTTTTACAAATAACACAAATATAACCGCACCGGTCAAACCCCGAGCTGACGATAGAAGCAGTAAATTTGCTGTCATAGAGAGAAAATTGATCGACACTGAAGTTATAAAAAAAAAACAGCAAAGACAACTGACCTCAAATAACAACATAGGCAACAACAGCCGACTGAGATAGGTCCAAGCTTTATCCTTTTTTTACAAGTCAAGTCGAATCAGGCAGTCCAACATGTTAGTTTCTTGAATTTGACATTGTAAAAGAAACACAAACTTGTCAGTATTTTCTTCTTTTTCTTACAGTACATGCAGTTTGGTGTAGCTCCAGCGACGACTCCCAGGAGCCTCCTGAGAAATGTACTCGTGAACCGAAAAGACAAACCAGTCAATTCAGCAACAGCCGACCACCATCGCTCCGAACATGCAGTTCATGTTACAAACAACCGCGGACAGATGTAACAGCATTCCACACGAAATTCACAGCTCACAGTGTCCCGCCACGCACTCACTCAGTAGCAGGGCGACGGAACCATGCACAAACAGTCAAATATGAGGAAAATGCGAATGCAGACCGTAGCTACAAGCGTAAACACGCCAGAGGCCTTAAAGGTTTAAAGGCCTTTCCGCCATGTTGGGGACCGGAAGTCCCAATAGACTGTAGACCAAGTCTCAGCCCAAGCCTCCTTAGTCGCCTCTTACGGCATGCATGGAAGGCAACAGTGTTACTATTCTTCGCTTCCCTTACGGGCCCCAGCAACTACGGGTATGGTGTTATATATCATGTCTGTCCACAGCCCTCCGTCTCGTGTGATGCCAATCATTTCTGAAACTGATTTTCCAATGACATGATGTCAAACTATCTAGAAGCTTCTCTTTTGGTCTGTCCCTGCCTCTGGTCTCCTCCAATTTTCCCGTTGTGACGACATACTCCAGCTTTCTCCTTCCCATGACATAACCTCAGAATGTAGACCGTCTTATTTTAATGCATATAACGAGTTCTTTTTGTAAGTAACTTATTTGAAGACATCTTCGTTGCTCTTTCTATCCGCCTACAGTTTTCTAATAGTTTTTGTATAAAACCACATCGTTGTGGCTTCTACATAATTACTCACATGTCTGCTAATTATCAGTTCTGCCGGTAAGTCCATAGTAATATACTACAGTATACAACTCTATCTTTTCAAACAGAAATTAATTATTTTTATTGTCTGCTTATTTAACTTCTATCCGGCACTGTGGCGAAGGAGTAACGAAAGCAATTTGTAATCCCGCATATCGCGTTCAAAATACAGTTCCGGGCAATTTGGAAGCAGACCGCCTTGGGTTGGTTTTCATACATTGGTATCAGTGCCAATTTCAAACTAATGAACGTAAATTGTCAAAACATAATAAACATCCAAGTCATAGTGGGGTTGACTGCGGCGTCCCGTAAAGACAATCGGCAACTAAATGTGTCTTTAAAAAAAAATTTAATTTCACCTCTATCACCTCTTCTTCTATAGGACGCCCCGGTAATGCAGTGGCTAGCACACAAGAATTTCGTAAACATTCATTATGGCTCCGAGACCGACCTAGTCTCAAATGTGCGCCATGAAATTTCCTGGGACTTTAAAGTGGCCGGTGTATAGTATTGTGAACTTCATCTACTGATTTGCCCATATGTCTATATAAAAAACGAGGCTAGCAATATATATCTTATAGTAAAATGCCTCGGGGGAAAAGGGACTTTTACTGACTATAATTCAGATAAAAGACAATATAAAGCTCTAGATGTGAAGATTCCATCCCCATTTCGTATTTGTGCTGATCAGACTCGGTTGTTAACTGCTGTTGAATAAACTGTTAACTGCTGTTGAATAAACTGTTAACTTCTGTTAAATGAACAATCAGAAGATGTATGCAGCTCTGAGTTCAGGTTGTTAACTCTTTCTGTGCGAAATACTTTGGGATGGCTGCGGCATCGGAAGACTGAGCATGCATGAGAATGCCCAATGTACTGTGGCGTCGTTCGTCATAACATAACATAACACAATATAAGATAATATTACGGAGTCACGCATTGATATATGGCATGTTGTTGCTACATAATGAGTTAATTTACGTTAGCGGTTGGGCATTAATGTTCTTCGTTTCATTCTAACAACAGTAAAATGTGCGGTCATCGACGTCAGCCCCAACGGCTTCATTGAGGCTGTAACGCAATCAGTCTTGGTTACGTGCACACCCGACGGTACAGGTGCACGGGCCAAAGAGATCCTGGTCATCGAGATCTCCAAAGACGGAAGCAAGCCCATTGTGCTCATTCAGCCGCCAGACAGAATCCAGTATGGCAACGAACTGCCTCATCATTACCAGGTATAACATCATACTTTATTTTAAAGACATGTCAATAATTAACCATTAGTGTTTATATGAATAATGAAGACACATACATTATATTGCATAGTTTATTGCCTGGGCTATGTCGCTGTATCTCCTCAGGTGATTACTGCAGAAAAGTTCAACACATAATGAAGCAACGTAATGAAATCCTTCTAAGCAAAATAAACAAAACACGTTGTAATATATTGAAATGTGACCACTGTAGTATTCAAGAGATACGCTCTGCCACTCTACTCTCTAACTATAATTAACTGGTAATGAATATCCCTAAACGGATTAGGACGCTTACCACGGAACATTCTGGGAATCTTCCTGCCCTTAGCAACAGCCGGAAGAACCGACATCTTCGGTAACAAACCTTTTAATCCCGACATGTTGCAGACTAAGAGAAAGCCGGTGTGATTGTCACTACTAATAACAAAAGGTTACTAAGATACGCCGATGGGTCTGCTGTTAATTATGGCCAACTACGGTTATGTAAACAACAAAAACAAAACATGACTGTCTCTTTAAAACTGCCGTGGGTACATTTAAATATAAGATCACGTGTTTTGTTTATTTCGGTTGAAAGGATTGATTACGTCACTTCATTATATGTTGCACTTTTCCCGTAATTTACACCTGATGCCATACAGCGAAATATGTCAGGAATAAACTATGTAAAACTTGTTTGTGTCTTCACTATTTCGTGGTCTTCATGGTTCCGGACTAAGGCTTGTCTAGTGACACTATTCTCGGGATTTCTCAGCGTATAGTTTATCCAGCGCTAGCGTATTTTCTTCATCCTGGGTTCACCGCTATTTGCCTTGTTCTCTTCATTAGCTCCACATTGGTGACTCTGTCATATCATTGTATTCCGTCTGTAATGCTGAGTCAACAATAAGTGACTATTTATAGTTTATTTGTCTTCGTTGTTATCCATGGTTCCCATCCACACAGTAGTACTGATTTAAAGTTAGAACTGAATATTCCAAGTGTTGAACGTATATGAGGCGCCAATTATCGGCAACATTAAGTCGAAGAACTGTGTTTCATTATCCCGTTAGCCATCGTGTCTCCACACACAACCACATCCATGCCCACATATTCGCGCGTGCGCGCACGCACACACACATACACACACACACACACACACACACACACACACACACACACAGAAGTCACAGGTGCTGTGAAACTTCACAGATTAGCCCGAACTATGACATTGCCAGCGGTTATCTCAACAAGGTCGCATTATCTTCTGTAGATGTCGAAGGATAGCACACATTTGAACCTATGCCTTCATCGTCCGTATCTCTAATGTATAACCAGTCAAGTGTTACTTAAAGATAGCCTCTGCCCTTTCATGAGATATAATATAATTCATAATCCAATTCGTCAACACTATCATATATACGATTGGGCTTCCAATAAAAACCTTAAATGTTTTTATTTTTATTTTTTGTGTTGTTAAATATATTCTGAAAACAATTTTAAAGTTAGTTGCATATCCTTTACATGACGTCGCAGTCAACCCAAGCATTTTTGGCTGTTTGTGATTTCTTGGCAAGTTTACTTTCAGTAGTTTGACATTGCTTTCTGAACGACTGGCACTCATACCATTTCATAAAATACCAACGCAAGGCTGTCTGGTGCTAAATCTCCCGCAGCTATGTTTCGTAACCCCTTGGTCACGTAGCCGACTATTCTGAAAAAGGTAAAACAAAAAAAAAAATTGTTTCATTTTTTGATGTAGTCACCACTGTGTTCAGTGCAAGTCCTCACAGCGCCAACAAATTGCTTGCGTTCCTGTAGTAAAATATCGACTCTGGGGTCACTACTCGGTGTGCCTGGTTCGGTCTGTCACAGAAGTCTCGCCGTTTTGAAACTTTCTACTCCACTCATACACTTGCTGGACTGATAGGCATGCACCACCATACTGGACCTTCATTAGTCTATAAATGTATATAGGTTTCACTGCTTCACTGATCAGAAAAAGGATAATAGAGCGCTATTCCTCTTTGGCGGCCATCTCTAAACCGTCCTTATGACGTCACAGTGTTTGTCTGCACCAAGACGCCACGTGCTTAACACAATTGACACCCTTAACAACAATATTGACAGTTTAGTTTAGTCTAGTTTAGTTTAGTCGATGGATCAACATCACGGCACACGGGTGTAACCTATAAGTGCTCCGTTCTACTCCTAACTCAAACCTAAGTCTGGAGAACCTCAGCTCAGTGCACGAACTCCGTAGCACCGGCAAGGATCATGAAATACTTTAGGGTAGATTTTTAACTCGAAATTTTGCCCGGGCAGGGCCGTTAAGCTACTCTTTTTCGATTTCCAACTGCCAAGGAATTTTTTACGTGCGCAACAATACACACGGACGTCCGATCTCACTATCCAGAGACCAGAGGAAATTTTTATTACTGGAAGTTATAGAAGAATATTGACAGGCTACAAGACAATGGCATGGTTATTTTAATTTCTCTCACAAGTTTAAGGTTTTCATGTGAACCCCCCCCCCCCTCTCTCTCCCTCTCTTCGTGTGTGTGTGTGTGTGTGTGTGTGTGTGTGTGTGTTCACACACGAGGTGAAGTCAATAAGTAAGTCACAAATGGCTGTAGAAAAATAACTAAGTGCGATAACAACCTGAAACCAGTTTATTGAAACCACAAGTAGCCTGACCATGGAAGTCAAGGCAGTAAGTAAAGCGATAACATGGCTCGAGACACAGACATTCACTAGGGCTTGTTTCCTTAGCGACTCAATGAACATGATCAAGAGGATAGAGGAGGGGTCGATCCGAAGAGAATAGTTGCTGCCTCTGGAGCGGTCTCGCCTGGCAAAGATTAGTTTCATCTTCGTTCCAGGGCATGCGAGAGTACAAGGAAATGAGCGGGCTGACAAGCTCGCAGGTGAGGCTACTGCGGAGGACGGACGTGCCATGGACCAGGCTGACATTCTGAATGCTCTACGAGAAGTAAGACTTTTGCGAGAACCAAGTGATGACTGTGAATCTGCAACAATGGCCAGACTGCGAGAGCAGCAAATTAAAAGAGGTGTGGCCAAACAAGAACACTACGCAGGAAGCCAAAGAAGATTGATAAACCAACACAGAACTGGTTAGCCGCTACACGCTGCGGGATTTGCTGAGGAGGGGATCCGAGCACTTAAGGACTGAATGGTTCGATGTGCAATGAGGATGATCTGTCGACTAACTAACTAACTAACTAACCAGTTTATTTTTATACATACATTGTCCCTTTATTTCTCAACATAATTTCCACCAAAATTAATGCACTTATCCCATCGTTTTATGTCCTCCAAAACCGGCTGCATGGAGCTTCGTGCTCTGTTTTCTAAACCACGTTTTCACTTCAAATTTAACTTTGGCGTCATTCGCGAAGTGTCTCCCGCCAAGGTGGGTTTTCAGTGGACCAAAAAGGTGGAAATCGCTAGGGGCTAAGTCGAAGCTGTAAGGTGGATGTTCCAGAACTTCCCACCTTAGTTGGTTAATTTTCTCCTGAGTTAATCGAGCCGTATGTGGCCTGGCATTGTCACGAAGAAGCAAAACTCCTCTAGTCAGCAGTCCTGGCCGTTTTCTTCGAATTGTATCATGAAGCATTGATAGAACTTCACAGTACGTTTCAGAATTCAAATTATCACAGTTCTTCTTGAAATTGGTTAAAAGCACTCCTTGACAATCCCAGAATATTGTCAGCATAACCTTCCCTGCTGATTGTGTAACCTTGAATTTTTGGACACAAGGCGAAGAAGGATGTTTCCATTGCACTGAAGCACGCTTTGATTCGGGCTGGTAGTCAGCATAAACAGGAAGCCATTCCTTATGAATGTCCTTTGCAGGCAGTCCTTTTGCTCACACACACACACACACACACACACACACACACACACACACACACACACACACACACACACACACACACACACACACAAACCCAAAAGAAAAATAACGCACAACCGCGCGTTGCTCTTTGGTTGTACACACCGTAAGTACAGTCACCATTTTGTTTATGCGCTGCGCATGCGCATGAAACACCTAGCGCCACCTGACGAACGGGAATATAAAGTTCGATGTTACTGTCACCTAATGATACTTGTAGAAAACACCAACTACATTTACCTGCCATCCCACAGAACTGTGCGTCTTATTTATTGACTACCCCCATCTCGCTTATATATATATATATATATATATATATATATATATATATATATATATATATATATTTTTTTTTTTTTTTTTTTTTTTTTTTCCTCGTTTCCATCCTGTTTCACGATATTGCGGTCAACACCAGCATCTTTCAGCTGTATGTTGATTCCTAGGCTAGATTACGCTCATCAGCACGCCACGACTTTCTGAGCGACCAGCTCCATACTCTCATAAGTCACTTTTGCGATTCGAACCACTGCTAATTTTCGTCGCGTCACGTGACGAGAGTATTCGGGGTTAGCGGAGAAAGCTGCTAACGCCTCGGCCATGGAGCCGGCATATATATATATATATATATATATATATATATATATATATATATATATATATATATATATATATATGTATATGTATATATATATTGTGGACATTTATCGCGCGAATTGGTCTGATCGTTAATGTCGTGGGTTCCAGCTGCGCACTTCTTGAAGCACAGTTTTACAAACTGTCAAGATGGCAATGCAATGTGCCATGCCAACTGGCGCAGGCGTTCATGTCACTCCACAGATCACGGCCCTGGGTTTTCTGGATCAATACTCTCCTGTTAAAGACAGTATTGTAGCAGTGAAATCAAGGAAATTATATGGGTGTTGTGCATTGCAAGAATTACAGGTCAAGTTATACCAGTTTCAGTGACAGGCTGCCTTCCTGTTACCTCACGGTAATAGTCGTTTCCGTCACAGAGTGGTCTAATGAGCCACTTCCAAACGCACTTTAGACTCACAGATGACAGTATGGTCATCTTATTGCTAATATGCACAACATTCATATTATGATGTTCTTCCTGCAGAAAAGTTAATGTGATATGCATAATATATAATATGCCATTGATGTTCGAAATGTGAATGTCTGAAAAGCCGAGTGTAAGACGGGCCTGTGTACCAAATTTGTGGGACGTTGGAAATAAGGCTTATTCGTTCGTTCGTTCGTTCTTCTGCAGCCTCGGGCGAGCCCGCGCCCCGAGAGTATAATGAAGGTAAAGAGGTTAAACCATTCGGCAATTAAGGGCCAATTCTGATGATCAGAAGCCTTCTGTCGTGCTTGCTCCGTGGCGGGGTTTTGCCACTAATGTCCAACGTCATGTTATGAGAAGAAATGAATTGGAGAACTTGGCGACAGCTGGCAAGATCGAAGGGAGGAGACCAAGGGGAAGACCTAGAAGCAAATACCTGGATGGCTTGGCCTGGTGGCATGGTCGAGACAAGAACACAGAGCTGATCCACGACTCTGGTGATCGAGTGAGATGGCAGAACATGACCGCCCACGCTTACCGGCATGGCACATGATGGATAGATGGTCCAACGTCAAGCCAATAATGTCTGTAGCTGTACTCCTTTCTTAAACACCATGTACTTCAGTCCAGAAGATTATCGATTAATTCTAGTATAACAACACTTATTTGAACCTCATTCTGCTTTGCCAATTCACCTCTGATATAGACATTACCATCATCATCATCATCATCTTCATCATCATCATCATCATCATCATCATCACCAACACCATCATGGTGTGCTATGCCGATAAGCATGGTGGACAATGATTCGTCATCTCACATATTTACCATACTCGTAAATCAGATCTGATTTCTTGTCCCGATTATACCTGATTTCTTGCTCTTGCTCTTTTTCCAACAAGATTTTAAGTTTTCACTAAGATTTGAAGTCTGTTTCTCTCCATAAAGTGTCCAAAATGTACTAAATGATATCGAAAACATGGGTTGCCACTGCCGAAATGATGCTGGAGTCGAATAAAATAACTCTCTATGACTAGGAAGCGCGACGAGAAGAAAAACACACAGATATAGGCTAACGTTTCGGTAAAAGTCTTTGCCAAAAGACAAGAAAAACAAAACAATAGAAACAGGTAAAACAAAAGAATACTTATCTTGGCACTGGGGTGGTAGCAAGAAATCTTGACTTATCTACGTCTAATTTCTCTAATCAACTTACGATTTTCATTTATTTCTTAGAGGACTGTTTTTGTGATCAAAACTGGTTAAGCTGTCTACCCTGAGCTCTGAATATCGAGGTTCGTTACCTGGAATGCGTTATCCAGACCATGAATGCAATTTTGCTCTAGTATTTTGGGGGTCATCGTTGGAGTTAGGAGTCACGGAATATGTAATGTGTACGATGTTCTCAGCAAGTGGCTTGCCGTTCTGTGGAAAGAGACCAAGCCAGGTGAGAAAAACCCGATGCAATGAACTCAGCGCTGAGGTCACGGAGTACGGAGTTCGTAGTTTGTGCGATGCTCCTAGCTAGTGGCTTTGCCGTTCAGCGGAAAGAGACCGCGCCAGATGTAATAAATCCAGATGCAATGGATTAGACCTTCTGACTTTAGTACTTTATTTCATAACACACGACTGAAACTAATTTTCGCCTATCTCCCCCAGGCTCACGGGATTGCCAATAACTCGGCTATTGCCAGCAGTTTCCTGAACTTGACCATCATCTACCCCAGCGAAGAGGATGCTGGCACGTACGAATGTGTTATGTCTTACATTGATGAGACGGGGTTGGTTAAGCAGGACACGGCTCAGGCAGGCCTTCAACTGAATGGTAGGTATATCAATCACCGTGGCAACGGCAGTTTGTGCCCTCAACTGTATTGTTGCTACTGCTAAAGTTTGTTCTTGATAGTACGCAGCAGCCAATTCCAGCATCTGTGACTTTATAGGCAATGTTACGTTCAATAGTCTGCTATTGCTTTCAGAACGACTGACGCCCATACCATTGTGAAAATAAACTCAGACCAGTTTGCTTTCAAATCAACTGCGGCTGATTTCGAATCCGGTATGTGGGATTGTGAAACTGCTTTTATTGCCTCTTCGCCAGAGAGTCGGCTGCTGTACTCGTCATTATTATTAGAGCTCTGTGGATTCAATGTAATCACTAAAAGATGTCACGTCACAACTCCATCCATCCATCATGTGCCATGCCAATAAGCGTGGACGGTCATGTTCTGCCATCTCACTCGATCACCAGAGTCGTGGATCAGCTCCGTGTTCCTGTCTCGACCATGCCACGTGGCCAAGCCATCCAGGTATTTACTTCTCGGTCTTCCCCTTGGTCTCTTCCCTTCCATCTTGCCAGTTGTCACCAAGTTCTCCATGACATTTCTTCTCATAACATGTCCAAAAAATTTTGACTGTCTACGTCTAATATCTCTAATCAGTTTATGATCTTCATTTGTTTATTCACTGTGTGCAACAACCGCATCTACTAAATTTTGCAGGTCCTGTTCATTGTGTTTAATCGGGACTGAATCATCTGCATATCTAATGATATTGATGTATCTTCCCCCAATGTTGATTCCTCCCATATCTTCTATATTTCTGAAAATATTTTCTTTGTACAGTAAAAAAGATCTGGAGACATTGCACATCCTTGTCTCACAACTGCCCGTTCTGAAGTTTGAACAATGGGGACTAAGAATCCCTGTATGGGATAATCAACAGAGGTGTTGTGTGTAGCTTGGGATGGGGTGAGCAGAAACAACCAGCTGTAGTACAAATAGTGAGAGAGAAAGATCGAGAGCCAGAGAGACACAGAGAGAGAGCCCTATTACCTTTGTTTTCCAGGGAATTGGGCCAGCTTTGTACCCCCCCCCCCCCCACCTGCTGGTGTTGACAGCGATGTCCTGTAAAAGGGATATGTTAAAAACAAAGTAACAATCATGGTGTCTATATTTCTAGCGTGTAACAATTCTGTTGTCTATATTTTCAGCCAGTAGCAACTATAAACTGCTGTCTAACTATTGTTTCAGCCAGTGATAACTCAAACTTGGAGAGTCTAGTTAAAATTTTGGAAACCGCCATGGACAACTTGATTCAGAGAGTTGAGGACCTGGAAGAGGATAACCTTCAACTGCAGCTGGAGAACAAAAACCAGACATCACAAATACGGAACTTGAAAGATAAAGGTATATAATTTATTGTTGTCTGTCGAATGGATCAGAGAAGCGATTCCGCTTCAATTAGTATTTTGATGGCTTATGTTAGCACAATTAGGAACAAACTGTGTCATGTCTCGTCGGGTTCCACGTCGGTTTGTATTCTTAAAACTTGACCTAGGATGTCAGGTCGTCAGAAGTAAAACTGATATATTCGGTAACTTTTATGAGTGCCAATTAATGCATGTATGTTTATTTGTTAACTTATTAAACGTATTGACTGGGAGGCTTGGAGATGCATGATCGTTAAAATTTGCTTCACAAGAAAAAGATAAAGATAAGGATGATTTGAAGGAGGAGGCAATGTGGAGGAAAAAGAAGAAGAGGAGGAGGAGTAGGAAGAAGAAGAAGAGGATGATGATGGCTCAGTCGCTCGCGCGGGCTGGCTGGCGGGCGGAGGGACGGACGGACGGACGGGCAAGCGAATGAAAGCACAAACGAACGGATGGACCAACGCCGGACGGACGCACGGACGGACGGGTGGGCATACGGACGGACGGGCGAGAGAACGAACGAACGAACGAACAAACGAACCTTATTTTCAAAGGGTCACAAATTTGGCACATAGGCTCGTCTTCCTTTTACATTCGTCCCTTCCAATCACTCATCTTTCGTTCATTAATTGTGCATGTTACATTCACATAGGCAAAAAAAAAAAAATGTCAAATTGATTTTGTACACATAAACATTACATATTACCATGTTATGAGGCAGGCAGAAACACTTCCACACTCATATTTATAAACACACACACACACACACACACACACACACACACACACACACACACCTGCATAATATTTATTTCATTTACACAAACTCTCACAGTTATGCACATGTCAACAACTCAACTGACAGGCATCATCGGGTACTTCTCACACACCCATACAAGACAACTTGCAAGTCGTGTGGGAGGCAAAATGCATGGTCCATTTTATTGCCGTTGGCTCGCTTACAAGCAGTAAACAGTCGCTAATGCAATACACAATATACAGCCACAGAATTATCTAACACAAACTGCTACCCTAGGCTAACTCTATCTATTCAGTGAACACAAATCTCCTAGCCCTATTCTAACGATGTGAACGCTACAAAGTCCGGTCTCCCGTCTGACCAACTTCTGTCCCATGGTCACACACCACGCGGCGTGACCTTCACCTTGGTGCGTGTTACCTCACATCGCACGCCGTTGGCAACCGTGGCTTGTTGAGTGCATACTCAACTGTGCTGTGGCTACACGAGGTGTGATGTTATTGTGATGAGAGTGCTAACTCTCTGAACAACGCCTGCGTGTCTCATGAGGGAGTGGCTAACCTTCTCCTATTACCTCATCTCCCCTGCCCTTGCCTCGGGCACCGTATCTCCTCCTGGTCTCTTCAGGATTGACCGCTCTCCCTGGCGGAGGGGATGCGGTCGAGTCTTTGACACACACCCACCCCTCTTGTGTTGCGTCATCAACTTTCACTCATTGGTTGTGACGCAAGAGGTTCCTAAACAAAAAATTAGTGTCTCTAATTTTTGTCAAAGACTCTAGATAACCTGGTTTTGGGCATTCCAATAGACTATTAATAACTATTGTCACAATGTAGCAAAGCCTTACTTGGCTACTGGCAATCGCCACAAACTTGACTGGTTGGCGTGAGCCCTCTTCTCACATGCTATATTATATTTATTAGAGGTATGTCTGAACCGGACCGTTGTCTTATAAGACCTGCCCTCACATAGTAAATTAACTTACTACCCATACAAAGTTGACTTTCTTAGGGTCAACACATGAATTGCTTCATGTCCCCCATATAATATTTAACAACCATATTACAAGAGTGTGTGCGACAGGCTTTACCTACTTCGCTTCCGCGTGTAAAGCTTTATTTCACTGTTAATTTAGTTCTTCGTTGTCTATTATGATCCCACTTCTGACACCACAATTACCCTGGCCTGTCAACAACTCAACTGACAGGCATCATCGGGTACTTCTCACACACCCATACAAGACAACTTGCAAGTCGTGTGGGAGGCAAAATGCATGGTCCATTTTATTGCCGTTGGCTCGCTTACAAGCAGTAAACAGTCGCTAATGCAATACACAATATACAGCCACAGAATTATCTAACACAAACTGCTACCCTAGGCTAACTCTATCTATTCAGTGAACACAAATCTCCTAGCCCTATTCTAACGATGTGAACGCTACAAAGTCCGGTCTCCCGTCTGACCAACTTCTGTCCCATGGTCACACACCACGCGGCGTGACCTTCACCTTGGTGCGTGTTACCTCACATCGCACGCCGTTGGCAACCGTGGCTTGTTGAGTGCATACTCAACTGTGCTGTGGCTACACGAGGTGTGATGTTATTGTGATGAGAGTGCTAACTCTCTGAACAACGCCTGCGTGTCTCATGAGGGAGTGGCTAACCTTCTCCTATTACCTCATCTCCCCTGCCCTTGCCTCGGGCACCGTATCTCCTCCTGGTCTCTTCAGGATTGACCGCTCTCCCTGGCGGAGGGGATGCGGTCGAGTCTTTGACACACACATTCAATAACATACAAATAAACACTCCCTCTCATACACTGCATGCATGGACATATACACACATACAAACATGCACACATATATACACAACCATACACACATATACACACATACACATACATACACACATACACATACACATGCACATACACACGGCATATGCACATACACACGCACATACATAGATACATACATACACACATAAACACACACACACACATACACACATACATAGATACACACATAAACACACACATACACACATACATACACCATACAAACATAAACACACACATACACATACACACACATACATAGATACACACATAAACACACACATACACACATAAACACACACATACACACATAAACACACACTTACACACGCACATACATGGATACATACATACACACATACATACACACATACACACATACACATATGAAAACTTACACACATATACACTGTCGCTTATCGTCCCTGGAGGAAAGTGGACTCGACAAGCACATCTTTAATATCCTTCTACTATTGGGAGTATTGAATGACTTTTGTCTACATTCCTCCCTTCCGTCTTTTATACACTATATCTCTCTCTTTCTCTCTCTCTCTCTCTCTCTCTCTCTCTCTCTCTCTCTCTCTCCTTCATAACATACCCTGACAACAGTTTCCTCCAACAATTAATAACCTGTTTATTGTTGAAAACTATGTCAGTTGTATGTATTGAATATGTATCTGTAGTTGTTAGTGTCTGCTAATGTGAGTGCAAGATAGGACTTGTAGACGTTAGTCTTCGTAGTTTCTCTAGCCTATTCAAACGGCCAAAACATCAGACATTCACATAGAATTGAAACGGTCTCACCCTGGATGCTCCTTTCCGGCTTGAGTATGGACTTAATCCAATTATGGAAAACAATTGTCAATGTTTTATCATCAGAAACATAATCCAATAAAGGTAAGTCACTGAAGTTCAGATATGTCCTGTTTTGGAAGGGAGTATAGTCCACCACTGAATACACATCATCACTGTATATAAATGTCTTTTTCTATGTTAAATGTTCTTGTGTTCTTCAATGTTTCTTTTAGGTGATTACCTAATTGCACTATATTTTAGCCTATTTGCTCTGCTTGAATAAAGGTCTTTCACTGCATATTTATTGCCATTCGTTATGTCACCCCCTCTTATTGACTGTTTAGGTTGAATTGGCTATAGTGACATATTTTCACTGCACCTGTGAAGTGACTGATTAAAGTGACAGTTCTTTCCTTTATTATCAACACGGCTTTCTCTGTACAAGAGATGTACTGGTTTATCTTCTTTGATATGTCAGGCTGTGTAGTGGAACCTGGGTAATAAACATTAAATCAGATGATTTAAGTCTGCTTCATATTACTGTTTATGTGATTGTCTTTCTCCAGCCGTAATGAACAGCTTCCGAAAGAATACTCTGACATAAACAGCAGAATTCACTAAAGTCTAAACTATTCACTAAATAGAAAGTAATAGTAAACCCTAAGCACACACACATATTTCCCTATGCTAATATTACTCTAATATTAGTGTTACCTTATATATATAGAATTAATGTAAGTCCCCGAATCGAAATTTATCCGCACATAAGCACTCTATCCCATTATAAGGGAGGATATTTCTTTTCATTACGGGACACATAAATCCATCTTTCCGTCCAGTTTGGTAGCACACTAAACAGAAACCCCATGTTCTGCTATTTATAACGAGTGTCCAATCTTCCGGTGATTGTTTGATCTACCATCCTCAACCCTCATCTCTTGACGTATCCTGCCCATCAAAAGCGGTGAAATCACGTAGTGGTTAGTTGTTCGTTTCTCTCCGTTGTCACGCTGTTCCCCTGACGCTGATACTTCAAAGCATTCTCCGTTCATTTTTCCTCCACGCGATTTCCCCCGGTTCTCCGTGTCCGTACGATTTCCCGTCGGCCGATACGAGCGGCAGCCACTGACCTCGGCGAGCACCTGTCCCTGATAATCGGTCAATAACCTTCCATTTATCCTTCTCTCAGATTGAACGACTCGATTGTTAACCCTTCTCCTATATTGCCATTAATGGTACATCCAAATCTATCTGGGAATCACTAAACTATCATCATTCTGTGACATACACACACATACACATACACACATACACACAAATGCAAGCATACACACATACACATATACACACATACATACATACACACACATACACACATACATACAAACACACGCACATACACACATACGCATACACGCATACTCACATATACACATGCATAAGCACACATATTACACATACATACACACATAATACACAAACATACACACATACATACACAAACAAACACACATACACACACACACAGTCACACACATACACATACATAAACACACACACGTAAACACACATGCATTTCAGCGGATTACCTTATTCATACATACATACTTGTCTATTTTCAAGAGATAAAAATGACCTTTCGATGTAACAAATGTAATTCATTTCAGCGGATTACCTTATCCATACCCACTTGAATATTTTCAGGAGATGAAAACGACCTTTCAATGTAACAAATGTAATTAATTTCAGTGTATTACCTTATCCATATGTATTTGTCTATTTTCAAGAGATAACAACGGCCTTTCAATGTAACACATGTAATTAGTTTCAGCGGATTACCTTATTCATTCATTCATTCATTCATTCATTCAGTAGCATGTCCTTTGCAGAACCTCGCTCCCATAACAAACTTCCGGAAAACCTCTCGATCATAGGTAAGTTGTCACGCATCCGATACATCCATCTGGAGATAACCAACCACATCCTGTATCCATATTCTCTTTGGCCTTCCTCTTCCTCTCTTCCCAGGCATATACCCCTCCATTATTGTTCTCTCCAAACTTTCATGACGTTTCAAGTGACCAAAATATTTCAATTTTCTTTGTTTTATCGTCTTTAGTAGCCAACCTTCTTCAATATTCAACTCTTGAAGTATGGATGCATTTGTTCTTTTCTTTATCCAAGATATCCTTAGAATTCGCCTATAACATTTATATTTAAAGGCATTAATGCGCTATTAAGCAACGTTTAGTAAATGTCCAGGTCTCACAGGCGTATGTTGCAATGGGAAAGATGCATGCTCTTAAAAATCTACGTTTTGTAGTTCTATCTGTCTCACTCCACAATTTATTCAGTTGGTTTAGTCTTTGAAGTGCAATATATATTCGTCTTTTAATTTCTTTAATTGTGTCACCATTGTTGGTAATTAATGACCCAAGATATTCGAAATTTTCCACCATCTCCTATTGGTCCTCATTAACATACATTTCTTTCTCCATAGTATCATCAGTATATCAAATCTCTGGTATGTCATGACCACCGATATATTAAGAGTATCCTATTGCTCCCTGGTTATACGTATTATCTCTGACATTTCTTAATATATTTTCGGTGTACAGGTTAAACAAATAGGTGGACAGCACACAGCCCTGACGGACTCCTTGTTGAGTATGTTATCTCTTGTTCCTCTTCCTTGTCTAAATTCAGCTTGAACTATGTTAATTTCTTCTTCCATTTTCTTACGAAGTCTTCCCATTGTGATTTTTAGTAGAATTTTACTTGCGTGATTGATCAGGGCAACAGTTTTATTGTTGGTACATAATTTCAGGTTGGCCTGTTTTGGTATTGGAATGAAGATAGTTCTCTTCCAATCTTTTGGCCATATACCATATTTCCATATCTTTTGTACATAGTGCGTGATAGATATGTATGCTGTCTTCTCCTCTCGCTTTAATTAGCTCAGCTGGTATCTCATCACATCCAGGTGATTTGCCATTCTTCAGTTTCTTTATTGCCCATGCAATTTCATCTAATGAGGGTTCAGGTTCTGTCTCTGCTGTCATTGATTCATGTATCTCATTCATATCCTCACTGCCATTCATATCATACATTCCACTGCATTATTCTTGCCATCTTTCTAAAATTTGTTTAGATTCTGTTAAGGTATTTCCCAACTTGTCACAGATAACATTTAATTGAGGTTGAACATTTCTTCTCAATAGCTTCATTTCTTTGAACATTTCCAGTCTTATGATATTGCTCTATGCTGGTACAGCAATCTTGGTTTTTGTCCTTTCTTGTGTTCTTTCTTATTTCTCGAGTTCAAGATTTATACTTCATCCTGCTGTTATGTGATTCACCTCCTTTCTATTTCAGTTCCCTTCGTTGTTTTATTAATTCTATCGTGTTGATGTAATCCATGGCTTATGTCGCTTTTTCTTGGTCGGAATTAAAACTTTGGGTGCAGTTATCTAGATATCTCTAGCTTGTACTGCCAATTCATAAAGTGTCAATTCCTCCTGTATAGACACCAAGACCCCAAAACAATTCTTCACTCCTACGTTGTATTCATCTGGTATTTTTATGAGATCAAAACGAAGTAAGCTTTTTTGAGTTTTACTTTCACATCTGCTTCTGATAACTAATGATCTGTATCACAATCTGCACTTGGTAAGGTGTTTGCTGATGTTAAGCTTGATCTCCATCTTCTTTGTATTAATCTATAACATGGGTGTTGTTTAAAAAGTGTGTTGGCTATCGTTAACACATTTTCTGTGCAAAATTCAATTAATTTGTCACCTGCATCATTTCTATTTCCCAAGCCAAATTTTCATAAAACATGTCTCTCATGTTCAGCTCTTCCTGCACCCTTTTTTTGCATTAAGATCTCCCATTATTATTTTTATCTCATTATGACCAACCTTATGTAATGTATCTCGCAGTGTGCTGGAAAAATCTTTAATATCGTCTTCCTCTGCTGTTGAAGTAGCTGCATGTATCTGTATGAGAGTTGTTTATTTATTTATTTATTTATTTTTTGAATGGCCTTTAAGTCTGACAGTGATGATTCTATCACTAACCGGGTTATATCCAATTAAATCTTTTGCAATTATTTTATATTAACAAAATGCCACTCTACTCTGTCCTCCAACATCTCTACCAGGATATATCAAAAGACTCCAATTTTCAGTTGTAATATGTCTCTTGCCTCTCCAGCGATATTCACTAATTCCTAAAATGTTAATATTTAACCTCTCAATCTCATCACATTCTATCTTAAGCTTTCTATCCTACAGACTTCCCACATTCCACGTTCCTAGTTTCACTCTCCTGTGGTCTCGAGGTATGGTGCCCGCCTCGAGTGCTGGAGGTACCGGGATCAAGCCCCGGTGAGGATCGGGCTGTTTTTCAGGTGGACTTCTAGTAATAAATGTCCCCTGGTCTCTGGGTAGTGAGATCGGACGCCCGTGTGTATTATTGCGGTAGTAAAAAAAATCCCTTGGCAGTTGGAAATCGAAAAAGAGTAGCCTAACGGCGCAGCCCGAGCAAAATTTCGAGTCAAAAATCTACCCAAAGTATTTCAGGATCCTCGCCGGTGCTACGGAGTTCGTGTACTGAGCTGAGTTTCTCCAGACTCAGGTTTGAGTTAGGAGGAGAACGGAGCACTTATGGGTTACACCCGTGTGCTGTGATATTGATCCATCGACTAAACTAAACTCTCCTTCTTAGTCTGACATATGGGATTTCCTTAGTAACACCGAAGGAATTAACTCCGTTATCACGATTACTAGTACTGGCCCCTATGTCACACTCTTCCCCAGTGTTATCTGATCTGCCTGGCCTTGGAGTCTCACCACCAGATCTCTTTCTTATTAGGTTTTCATTCATGGTTGTTAAGGTTTCTTGGCAAGTTTTGCAGAAGGCAGTTTGCCGTTGCTTTCCTTCTGGGCAGTGACTGTACTAGTCGGTGGCCGTAGTCATTGTCTCTACTGATGAGATCTTCTGCCTATCGCCGCAGAGCGCAGACCATAACTAACAAAAATCTGTCTGCTGCTCTCACCACCTGCTTCCATGGCTTCACGAGACCCTGATGCGGGGGGGGGGGGGGGGGGGGGGTAAACGGGTACTCCACCTTGCCCAAAGGTGTCCCGTAGACTGCGGCTGAAAAGAGGCGTCTTACATCTTTGATAAAGGATACCCCTACCCCGCTAACAGGTATCCATGTGTACTTTATTTAAGAGATGAATACAACCTTTCAATATGACATATATAATTAATTTCAGCGGATTACATTGTTGCATTTTCTGCTGCCATAAGTGATGACAAGCGAATCTCAACTGGCGATGTCCTAGTCTTCACTGACGTAATGATTAACGAAGGTCAAGGCTACAACTCTACATCTGGCCTGTTCACTGCACCTAGGGCGGGACTGTATTCCTTCCACCTTGTTCTGGAGATTGGACAGTCAGGTACGTAACTTATACTATGTTTCTCCTGTTTTCCCGAGTCGCTTAGAAAAGAACACTGTTTGATATATAATTCAAATTGTCTAGTTTTTCTTCCTATAGTCCTTGCTGTGTGGCGTTGGTGACCATGTCTGACCACAGCTTTCTGTCTCTGGTGCTTCCAATTGTTTCTGATACCGACGTTCTTCCATGCCATGATATCAAACTGTTCAGCATCTTCTCGTTTGGTCTCCTCCTATTTGTCCTCCCATCCAGCCTTTCCGTTGTGATGACATACTCTGTCTGTTCTTTTCTCGTGACATGCCCACATAATGTGGACTGTCTTCATTTGATGCGAGTAACCAGTTCTCTTTGTGAGTTAATTTTTTTAAAGATACCTTTATTGCTCTTTCTATCTTTCCACGGTGTTCTCATCATTCCTCTTTAAAACCACATCTCCACAGCTTTCGCGTAATTTCTCACTTGTCTGCTAATTGTCTATGATTCGCTTCTGTACAATGTATTGATTCATTATTGCTCTTAAGAACTCTTTCCCTCACCTAGGGTGACAAAGATAAATTGCAGAAAATATTCTTCACTTTATAAAATGTTTTTATTTGAGCTATTCTGCATTGAATTCATTATACACCTCCCATCTTCTGTTATGAAAGTACCCAAATACTATCAAATACTTATATACATAAACTTGTTTCAGAATGGTTCAATTCACTCTTATGTTGGATATGATTTAATTTTTCTTTATAATAAGCATTACGTCTGTTTTACTATTATTCAGACTAAATCTGTTATTTTGACTTTCTATTGCATCTATTTCTATCATTTCTTGTACCTGCGTTTCATTTTCAGCGTTCAAAACCATGTCATCGGCATGACGCAGATTGTATTGAAACTATATGCTGAAAACTGTAAATTGCTTTAATAAATTAGATTTTGACGTTGAAAAACGTTTAATGATTAATTCAGTGCTGTGACCGAATCACTTCACTGGGATCATGAGAGGGTATCGCATACTTTTCTTATTTTATTATTTTAAAAAAAAAAACAGTTATAGCTGCGCTAGGTTTTATTAGAAGGCAGCAAGTCAAATGGTTTGGCCATGCAAGTAGGTTACCAACTAACAGTATACCACAACAAGCAATAATATACAGACCAGATGGAAGCAGAGGAAGAGGACGACCACGTAAACGTGAAGAGTCCATGGGAATATCGATACATGAATCCCATACGCGGGCTCTCTCCTGCTGTTTATGCTTCACCTCGACACCGCAAGGTACAAGAGGAACATGATAAGATGAGATGATGAAAACACCAGTTTAGATCGTGAGGCAAACCTGGTCTGTACGAGGCAGAAAAGTCGTAATCTACAAAACATCTCTTCATCTTGTGTTTATTTCTGTGTACACATTGTTTCAAAGATTATCTCGAATCTCCGTTCCCACAGGAGCAGTAGGAGAGGTTTGTCTTCGCGTGGCTGGCAAGGACGTGGCGAAAATGTACACTCAGGACAAGGACTTCGGCGACCAAGGCGCCATCAGCACGGTCTGCAAACTGCAAGCGGGAGACACGGTCAATGTCGTGGTATTTTTAGCCAGTGGGAACAACCCACGAGTCTTCTCTGAGCGTCTGTCTGTCTTTTCTGGCTTCTTGATCAAGACATAAGCAGTCGTACAACACACGCCACAACACAAGGCATTCTGTTTTCTGATCCTTCTGTGTTTGCACATATGTTTAATTTACATAATTACATTTGATGACACACATGTATTATTATTATTATTATCGTTCGTTCGCTTTTAACTCAAGCAAAGTCCACACACGTCCTACTACATCACAGTTGGGATCCTGAGACAAGTTGCAAAAACAATTTTCGTTTTTCAAATTTTCATTTTTTCTTCTTTGTTCTCATTCTTTCCCATCTTTTTATTCTTCTCATCCCGTTTTTATGCCTTATTGTAATCACTGGAGGGTCTTCTACGTGATTATATGTTGTGTTTTGTGTGTTTATTTGCTGATGAAGGCTAATCGCTGCAACGTCCTGTATGTTCGTAATTCTGCTCTGTAAAGCTGCAATACTTTGTGGTATTTTACACTGTTTACATTTCCACAGCTTTACAGCAGTTCCACTATTTGTATTCATATTGTTACTACTAGTAGTAGTTGTTATTACTAGGGAGTACACTGGATTTATTTTTGCTTTTGGGTAGACTTTCCCAGTTGGTAGTGTCCCCCGTCATCTGGCGAACTCACTCGGACTTCTGAGGTACTTGTAATTTGCGTCCTTAAGTCCCATACACGTACTACTGCTAGTAGTTGCCATTACCAGTGAATGCACTGGATTGCCGTTTGCTTTCCCTATACCATTTACCCCCCCCCCCCTATACCATTTACCCCCACCACTAAGCGAACTCACTCTGAACTCTGATGTACTTGTAATTTACGTCCCCAAGTCAAGGACTAGAAGTAAACTTTTAGTGATCGCTGTGTGTATTTAACTCACTACCCAGCCATCAGCGCACCGGATGTTTAAGTGCAAGCTCTTTAATCATGTCGGCAACAATGACTGTCATTGTTATTATAATTGGTCCCCTTATGCTGAGTGTTCCTATCGAAGTCTGACAGTTTTCAAGACCAGGTATCCAGACGCTGGCCCCGCTTCAGAACAGTTGGCGCTGGACAATGTTTGGGGATGTATGGTGACCGACACAATTCTGTCCACGTGATACAGCGAGTACCGTTTGATCAAGAAGAACAAGTGAATCTGTCATCATATCCCCAATGTGATACATTTGTAGGAAATTTGTATTTGATTTTGTTATGTGTTTCTTTATTCTCTTGATAAATGCCGCAGCTCAGCTACAGAACAATCTTGCACAACGAATCAAAGACAGCACCATTCCTTATACATATAGTCGCAAGATATTTGAACATTATCTCAGTACAGACCACGTAAAACAAAACCATGACAGAAAGAAGAAGAAAGAAAGAAAGAAAGAAAGAAAGAAAGAAAGAAAGAAAGAAAGAAAGAAAGAAAGAAAGAAAGAAAGAAAGAAAGAAAGAAAGAAAGAAAGAAAGAAAGAAAGAAAGAAAGAAAGAAAGCCTAATTTACTTACGAGGTAACATTATAAATGGTAATCAGAGAATAGAAAATGAAGGAATGAAAATTACAGTCTGAATACCATTCGAAGCTTTAATTTTTTTTTCTAGCACAGAAACAAGTTATATTATGTTCATGTCATAACTGATTTGTTTTATAGTTTTGTGCGTGTCGTCTATTCCACTGCTGTAAAAGTCTGCTTATATCAGAAATAGTCTGTGTTTATTATCTATCACTATTTCCGCAGGAGTTACGTGTTTCATTTTGCAGAAATACGAGGGAGCTTCAAATGAAAACCTTGAATGTTTGTTTTTTTTGTATTTTTTGTCGTGTTTTGGGGTGAATATATTCGGAAAAAGTAAAGAACAAATAGTTCACTTTTTTATGTAGTCACCACTGCATTCGATGCAAGCCCTCCTTTATCCCTCCATAAATTGCTTGTATTCCTGAAGTAAAAGTTTCTCTTGGTCGTGTATGTAACCACCCAAGCACCAGACCGGAAAATGTGTCACAGATGTCACGCCGTTTTGGAACTTACTACTCCACTCATAAATGATTCACACACAAAAAACGAGAAGTAGATTGTGAGCTTTGCTAGAACACGATTACAAGTAACAAAATAGACGTTACGGCTAAAGCCTTCGTCAGCACAGAACAAACAAACATAAACAGACACACAACTACACGAAAAACACTACATGAAAATATTAAAGTTACTTATCTGTATCCTTGCTTGGCTGAAAACGTCTTTGAGCAACTATCAGTGGATCAGCCTTCTACTCCACTCGTACACTTGCTTGACTGACAGGCATGCATCACCATACTGGACCTTCATTCGCCGATAAATTTCTATAGGTTTCACCCTTTCACAGATTTAAAAAAAAACAGGGGGGGGGGGGGGTGATAACAGAACACTGCTCCTCTTTTGTGCATGTCAAAAATGGGCAGCCATCTTTAAACTATCCTTATAACATTATCGTGTTCGTCTGCTACGTGATGTCACGCGCTTAACACCCTTAACATCATTAACAACAATATTGACAGATTACAAGACAATGGCACGGTTATTGTAATTTCTATCACACTTTTAAGGTTTTCATTTGAAGCCGCCTTGTAGTTTCTCACTTAGTCAACGATTCTATATCATCATCATTTAAGTTATTCACACTGAAATCCGAGGTATGCCATTGTAAATAGCCTTCTTTTATTCAGTAAACACTGGCCGCGTTGTTTGTAGGTGGCCGCGGGATAGTTGCTAGCACTCTTACCCGTCGGCCGGTGATCAAGTGTTTGAATTCTCACAAAGGCGGGGATGTATTTCTTTGATCTGAGCTTCCAGGTAGACGTAGCCTAAACCTGGGTTCCAGGAAATGTTCTGGAAAGTTATATCGTGATATTGACCCAGATCAACCCATCTAGTGTCGATGGGTGTGAAGATCTGGGGTTAGAACCATATATTAAATATGTTTCTTGATGATAAAGCTCGATTACTTTACTTATTTGCACATTATATGTAGTGAATAAACTTGTTTTACGAAATTTAAATGCTTGTGTGTCTTTTTAGTTTACTTTCTAAATTGTCTCTATAGAAACATCGATAACCAGGAAACCAAATGGGTGCCACTGAGATAACATGTGAAAATTACAGGGGACGAGAGGCGGGTAGAGACAAAGAGAGAAGATGTTGGACAGTTTGATATGGCATGGAGGATCATCATTATCAGAAATGACTGGCAGTACACGAAACAGAAGTGTGAGGACAGACATGATGGCCAACTCCATGCATCATGGACTATATGAAGAGAAGATGGTGTAGTGTTTTCAATAAATTCACATGTATAACATTGTCAATAAATTCAGTCATGTATCACTGTCACACTGTCACGAGGATGCCCAAGAAGAAAATGGATTGACGACATCAGAGACATTGTACAACCACACGGAATGACACTATCCAGTGCCGCTCACAGGGCGCTGGAACGCAAATTATTCTTCCCCACGGCGCTTGACGTCAGAAGTGGAAGATGATGATGATGATGATGATTATGATGATGATGATGATCATCATCATCATCATCATCATCATCATCATCACTGTCACAAACGTACAAGTGTCAACATATTCACATTTCTAACACTGTCAACATATGTACACTTTCAGCACTCTCAAGAAATACACACTAGTAATACTGCAGAATATTGACGCTAATTGTAGCATCTCTTGCAATAATTTCACACAAACTCACACTAGTTACAGCAACATTTGCAACCACCTTTCCATCAAATTCTAAGTAATACTGCATTTCGTCAATCACTTAATTATAATAACAGTGATACTTGCAACAGTATAGTATATTGCCATTTTCGCACAACTAGACTTTCTTTCATCTCATCTCATCTCATCTCATCTCATCTCATCTCAACATGTTCCTCTTGTACCTTGCGGTGTCGAGGTGAAGTATATACATCTTGAGAGTGCCCGATTATGGGCTTCATGTTTCGATATTCCCATGGACTCTGCTATTCCCTCCGTCCAACGTTTACGTGGTCGGCCTCTTCCTCTGTTTCCATCTTAGTCTGTACATCATTGCTTGTTATGGCATGCTGTTGACTGGTAACTTACTTGCATGGCCAAACCATTTGACTTGCTGCTTTCTGATAAAATCTAGTGTTGCTATAACCCCCACTTTAGTCATGATTTCTTCATTTCTGATCTTATCTCTTTTTGACACGTTGAGTATTCTTCTCAGGAATCTCATTTCTGTTGTTGTGATTTTTCTTTTCTCTTTTTCTGTCATTGTCCAGGTTTGGCATTGGTAGCATAGAGTTGGCAGGAAGATTGTGTTGTAAAGTGCTTTCTTAGTAGTAGGGAGTTTTCGTGGCGAAGTTGTCAAGCCGTTCAACTCGGGTTCCCAAGGTTGTGGGTTCGTTTCCGGGCCGCGTCCTTCGGTTCATGAGTTTTTTCGGAGACTCCTGTGGGTCGTCGCTAGAGCTACGGAGTTCGTGCTTTGTGCGACGCTTTCCGCGCTGCGAAAAGAGACCGAACCATGTGGGTTAAAACCCGGTGCAATGAAGTCGACCCTGTCGACTGTTAAGCGACTTTTTTTTTCTTAGTAGTTATTGATACATGTTTGTTCTTTAATATTGGTGCCATTTGTCCAATGAGTTGGTTTGCCTTATTGCATCTATTTTCGATCTCGCCTTCTGATCTGCCATTTGATGATATACTTCCTAGGTACTTGAAACTCTTTACTTGTTTCAAGGGATGTTCGTTTAGGAGAATTGTTGTTGTTTGTTTTTTCTTCTTTAGTTATAGTCATGACCTCTGTTTTACTTGTGCTAATTTTCATGTTATATTCCCTACACATTTCGTTTAGACTATCCATGTGGTCTTGTAATTCAGCTTCTCATTTTGCTATTAGTGCTTGGTCATCCGCAAACAGGAGTTCTCTAATGGTTAGATATGCAGATGGTTCTTCTTCTGTGTTCTTGTCATGCGGTATTCTTGCAGCCTCTGTTTGGCTGGTTTCTTTACATATGTTGTCTATATATGTTATGAACAAGAGAGGGGACAGGACACAGCCTTGCCATACTCCAGATCTTATGGTGAAGGGTTCTGAGTGTCCTCCAGTTGCTCTCACTATGCATTCACTGTTGTTGTATAAACTTTTACATAGGTTTGTTAGATGTGTACTCACTCCATATTGTTTAAGGATTTCCCACAGCTTGTTTCTATCTACTCTATCAAATGCCTTTTCTTGGTCGACAAAGGCTAAGTAGAGTGTTTCATTGAATTCGATTGATTTTTCTATAAGTTGTCTAAGAGCAAAAATGGAATCTGTGCATCCTTTGTTTTTCCTAAATCTAATTTGTGTTTCGCTTAGCTTTCTGACTTCATTTTCAATATATTCATAATAACTATATAAAAGCTTGCAACATTGTGACGACACTACTAATACATACACAATATCCGAAGTACATTAGCAGGTGCTACATCACATTAGTTCCCATGCAAAGAGGAGTGAGACAGGGCAGCGTTTTCTCCCCAAACCTGTTTAATATCTACGTAGAAAAGTGTAACAAGTAAGGTCACAACTGATTAGACCAGTGCCAAATTGGATTCACCATATCTGGAGGAGATCCAGTTCCAGAACTCAGATATGTAGATAACATTCTCCTTCTCTGAAATAGTGCTAAGGGATTAGGACAGTTAATCATGTCTGTAAATTAACAGCGATGATTGTTTATTTTGTTTTTATTGGGGAGGGGCGCCTTCAAAGAAATATTTCCCATAGACATAACTAAATGTCAACTGAACATCACAATCATCAGGGAAGAAATGTTAAATGTCCCCAACTTTGAATATCTTGGCTTCCTAATCAACAATTATGGGGAGTGTGTAAATGAAGTCATTCGTCTACTAGCCATATCAATACACAGGTTATAGAGTATTAAAAGCGAATGACGTCACATCAGCACATAAATGAAAGCAACATTTTTAGAACATGCGTCCTTCCTGTGGCAACATACAGATGTCAGACATGGGCAACGACTAAAGAAGAAAATATGGGCTTTTGAAACTCAGTGTTACAGAAACATTCTTAGAATACCGCGGACCAAGAAGAAGAATTCACATTCTACAATATCTGAACATCAAAGACAACTGGCGCATAAACAACACCCTGTCTCGCAGACTGATATACTTTGACCATATTTTAAATGCCACAGGGGTTTAGTGCCCTGCGAGGATCAGCGATGGAAGGCCCGGTCTCTGGAAGGCAAGTCTCTGGATGGTCAAACATCATGTAGATGGACACAAGACATTGAAGACAAGACAATGGTCAACCATCATGTAGATGGACACAAGACATTGAAGACAGGACAAGGGTCGACCATCATGAAGATGGACATAGGACATTGAAGACAAGACAAGGGTCGACCATGATGAAGATGGACACAGAACATTGAAGACAAGACAATGGTCAACCATGATGAGGATAGACACAAGAAGACACTGAAGATAAGACAAGAGTCGACCACCATAAAGATAGACACAAGACATTGAAGACAAGACAAGGGTCAACCATCATGAAGATGAACACAGGACATAGAAGAAGAAGAAGAAGAAGAAGAAGAAGAAGAAGAAGAAGAAGAAGAAGAAGAAGAAGAAGAAGAAGAAGAAGAAGAAGAAGAAGAAGAAGAAGAAGAAGAAGAAGAAGAAGAAGAAGAAGAAGAAGAAGAAGAAGAAGAAGAAGAAGAAGAAGAAGAAGACGACGACGACGACGACGAAGAAGAAGAAGAAGAAGAAGAAGAGGAAGAAGAAGAAGAAGAAGAAGAAGAAGAAGAAGAAGAAGAAGAAGAAGAAGAAGAAGAAGAAGAAGAAGAAGAAGAAGAAGAAGAAGAAGAAGAAGAAGAAGAAGAAGAAGAAGAAGAAGAAGAAGAAGAAGAAGAAGAAGAAGAAGAAGAAGAAGAAGAAGAAGAAGAAGAAGAAGAAGAAGAAGAAGAAGAAGAAGAAGAAGAAGAAGAAGAAGAAGAAGAAGAAGAAGAAGAAGAAGAAGAAGAAGAAGAAGAAGAAGAAGAAGAAGAAGAAGAAGAAGAAGAAGAAGAAGAAGAAGAAGAAGAAGAAGAAGACGACGACGACGACGACGAAGAAGAAGAAGAAGAAGAAGAAGAGGAAGAAGAAGAAGAAGAAGAAGAAGAAGAAGAAGAAGAAGAAGAAGAAGAAGAAGAAGAAGAAGAAGAAGAAGAAGAAGAAGAAGAAGAAGAAGAAGAAGAAGAAGAAGAAGAAGAAGAAGAAGAAGAAAAAAGAAGAAGAAGAAGAAGAAGAAGAAGAAGAAGAAGAAGAAGAAGAAGAAGAAGAAGAAGAAGAAGAAGAAGAAGAAATGTTTAATATGATTATATTTGATATGTAATGCACAGAACTAACCAACGGAATAACCATTGGTACAGAGAGGGAAAAAAAGGAACACAATATCAACTAAAGAAACACAATTTGGAAAGGCGATATTAATAGAAATCAACAAATGAAATCTCAAACTCGACATTTCAATAGATAACACTTAAAGAAATTACTAGTTATAGGTGTTATTTTAAAGAAAATAAATAAAATAACCATATTAATATTGATATATCCTTCACCAGCCCATTGACTGTAACCCAGAATTAGCATAAATATTGGCCAGGTCTTTGTTTACTCCATGCACAGAGTAATATACGTTCTCGCTGGTGTTATCTGATCAATCTGGCGAAGCGGTAGGAACAATTGGCTTGACCGGAGACAAGGCTATGTACACTTCTGAAGCTTTCAGTGACAACTTTTAGCAAACTCTACACAATGTATGAAACACGGAAACCATGCTAATGCACCTTTCAGCTGCTGTGATCCATTTCATGGAGCTGTTCAATATTTTCATTATCTTGCTGGAACAGTAGGTGATTATAGTGATTAATCCATGCTGGTTATGGCTCATATAATGCTCACCAGGCAACTTGAACAAGTTTCTGTATTTTTTAAATTTTCAGTTGGTTATGGAATATACGGGACATGAACAGAAATTAAATCGCTATTGACATAGGCAAGGTTAACAAAATCTATGTCATGAACGGGCTGTTAAAATAAAACAAGATAATCAATGTATTGTTTGCAATCATTACTACCATCATCATTATCATCACGTGGCTTACAACCTTGCGTAGGTGATTATTTATCTTAACAGCCATCATTATCTAAAGATATATAGCTAATCACACACTTATATCTTTTCGTGTCACCACACATTCGTCATCGGTCTCTTTACCCACAAATTCGACCACTTATTATTACAATATAACGGCAGCAGTGGCTCAACTGTTAGTGAATGAAATTAGAGGAACTGTGGTAAAGCTCTTTAAATGTAACCAATATAAAACAACACACAGTGATACAGCTTTACAGAAGACAATTACGGAAAACACAGGACGTTGCGGCGACTAGCCTCCATCAGCAAACAAATGCATACACAATACACAACATATAAACATGAAGAAGACACTGTAGCTTCTGTTAGGCATAAGAACCGGATGAGAAAAATGAAAAGATGAAAACAAAATGAGAACAATGAAGAGAAACAGAAAAAACAACATATTTTAGTGTGTTACTTAGCAGAAAATAATGTGCATTCTTTTCTTTTTTTTTTCTAAATTTTCCACGTTCTCTTCATCGTTCTGACGTTGTTTATATTTTCATTCCCCCTCCCCCTTTCAATGAGTGGGAAGTAGAAGGTTAGATGCCTAGTTTAAGTCTAATAATGGAATACTAGACAGGGCAAGTTTTTCTCCTGACAATACTCCCCTTCATTGATTAAATTAAACCCCCATCCAGGTACACAAACACACACACACACACACACACACACACACACACACACACTAACACACACACACTAACAAACACACACGCGCGCGTATGCACACTTGGAAAATAACAGATAACTATGAGTTAAAACAAACTACAACTCTTTGTTACTATCACTATGAAAACTGATTATTTGTAGGATGATGATGATATCAGTTATCAGTTATCAGTTGGGGTATCTTCATTGCACTCCGGACATGTCCATAGGTGCTCAGATCCTCCCCCCAGCATATGCATCAGCGTCTGGTGGCTAATAGTGCCAGTTCTGTGTTGGTTGACGAGGCGCTTTGTTTTCCCGATGTACCTCTCGCGTCTGGCTGTGCCGATTCTTACTCCCAAGTCTTTCATCCTGGACAGCGATGTGAAATCACTGACGTCAAAGTCCTCTGTTCTCGCCATCTCTTTGAGGACGTTAATCACATCGGCACGATCCATGGGCTGGCCATCTACAGGGGGTGCAGAGCCAGCCAGTTTATCAGCTCGTTCGTTTCCCTCGACTCCCGCATGTCCCGGGACGAAGATGAAGGTGACTTTACGGACAACAGATTTCCGCAGCAACTCAGTCCACTGTCTACGTACAGATCCAGCTTCGACCTTCTGAATCATGCTCATTGAATCACTTAGTACACACACGTTGGTATAATGCTGTGATTCCAGCCATATGAACGCCTGTGTAACTGCCATCACCTCCATCGTCATGCTGCTCGTGGTCATAGAGTGGGCACCACTGGATTCTTGAACGGTTCGGCCCGCTGAACGGGCTGTAAATGCCCACGCACTTCTCTGCTGCTTTACACCAGATCCATCTGTATAGATGAGCACTTCGGGGCTATCTGAATGTTCATAGATGAGGGCGTTAACCTCAGCATTGACAGTGGCAGGGTTCTGCTCTCTGCACCGTCTGTCGAGTGTGATAATGCAGGAGAAAGTGCACTTAAAAGCTGGAGGCACCGGCATCCATTCCTTGCCGGGGTTGATACTGGTAAGACTGCAGACCTGTCTGACGACACCTTCCGCCCGACCCATCCATGATTTGCCCCTCTTTAGCCTGTCACCCTTTTCTCTGAATATAGCGTCGTGCAGAGGGTGCTGCTCATCTGCACTTATATTTAAGTATGCACGAGCTCTCCAGATCTTGATCCTGTGTTCCATTGTCGGGAAGTCAAGGAGGTATCTCATTGCTACACAGCTGGTATCTCTCGTGCAGCCCAAAATGATGCGCATGGCTTCGTTTTGTACCTTTTCAAGTCTTCCAATCTGTGTAGGGCTGACAGTGAGGATGGCCAGGGCATACTCGATGCGTGAAAGCACAAGTCCTTGGAACAGAAGTATTAGCAGTCTTTGCTCGATATTGGCAGTCGCCATGACTCTCATTGCTGACAAACCTTTTCGAGCTTTCGTTATGACATAATCGACATGATCTCTGAAGGACAGGCTACGATCAAGCCTCACGCCAAGATATGTCATTGACTGGGTTCTACTCAAAATGCTCCCATCCATTCTTACTGCCGGCATGTCTGTTTTCACAATATTGTTGTTTAGGGAGAACCACGTAACCGATGTCTTTGCAGGGTTGACAAGGGCATCGGCATCAGCACACCATGAGGAAGTTCGATCTAGTTTGCCCTGCATATCATTGGCAACCGCCTGTCTATCTCGACCCTTTCGATACACGAGGATGTCGTCAATGAAAGACAGAATCCTACCCCTCACGTCCAACTGTTGTTCAGTGATCGGCACCGTATACACGTTGAATAGTACTAGTGACAGTGGTGAACCATGCGGCAATCCTGGACATATCGTTATCGGCTCAGAATACCAACTCCCGCATCTTAGCACCACCTTCCTTTGGAGCAGAACTGCAGCTATCCATCGTACAAGGTGAGGGTGCACTTTCAGTCTGAGGAGGATTTGCATCAAGTGCTCGAAAGATACTCTGTTATATGCGTCCTCTAAGTCTATGGCGGCCGCACATGTCTTTTCTCTGACCTGATATCCTTCGTAAACATCTTTAACAAAGACCGCCGCATTCAGCCATGACTCTTTGTTACGTCTGTATCCTCCAAGTGTGGGCGGGAAGCAGCTGAGTTGTTCCAAGTCACACGGAAGTCTGTGTGCTACAATTTTCTCCAGTAACTTGCCAGCAGTGTTCTGCATCGTAATGATTCTGTAGCCGCTTATCTTGGAATGGTCTTTGTTCGGTTTTGGCAGCGGCAGCAAGTAGCTGTGTAGCCATTCTTCTTTTATCTGACCCTTCTGGATACTGGTGTTGAATTTTCTGGCCAGTTCTCCATGTCATCTTCTGATATCACCAGTAGGTCACCATATCGGATGCCGTCTGGGCCTGGGGCGGTGTTAGGTGATTTCTTGAGCATCGCACGCACTATCTAAGCTGTGATTATCCATTCTTCGTCTGTCCCGACCCCCTCGCACAACTGTGAGAGTGTCGTTGTGGTTCTCTGTCTGGCGGGCTCGTCTTTCTGGTCAGTCTGTTCTATGAAGCGTGCAAGAAGGGCCTTACCTTTATCCGCATCCGACTTTTTCCATGTGAGGTCTGTGCTTTGAAAGTCTGGAATACCCCTACGTTGTGCAGCATCGTACATGCTCTTATGGAGGCTCCAGAATGTCGTAAGAGATCGCTCGGAGCACACCTTCCTGCAGAACTCGTCCCATTTCTCGGCATTGGCCTGTTTAGCGCAGGATTTGAATAAAGTCATCGTCCTATCGACCTCAGTCTTCAGGTTCGCCAACTCAACCTGTGGCATGTTAGCCTTTCTGGCCTTTTGTCAGTCTTTGACATCCTGCCTCTTTCCCAGCCATGCCTTCTCGACTTCTCCATTCCACCATGGTGGATGATGATAATGAATAGCGTAAATATACATCACCAAAAATACATAATTGCTGTGGATGTTTGGATGACATCGGGAATCCAATTGAGAAGATGCCTCAATGGACTCCCATAGGCACCAATAGGCTTAGCTAGGATCAGCTCTGGTTAGCTAAGATCCACTATGGTCAGCTAAGATCAGCCCGTCGGTTTTCTGGACCAAAGTCAAGTATTGACGCTACCTGGTCTTTCCTCGTTGTCGGGATTTTCAACCTGGCGAACTTGTTGACAGCTTGAAATACATAAACAATAATGTTTAGTGTCTAAGTTCTAGCCAATACATTCCTAGGGAATACATATAATCTACCACCCACATACACATATACACAATAGGATGTCTCGCAGTGTCTCTCTTCCAGAATTGGCGCGTTCACTTTCCTCTTTTTCTCTATCTCTCCTTCTACATCTCTCTCCTACTATCGAGTCGGGGAGAACTTTTGCAGTAGTCGAACACGCCTGTAGCTACTCCTGTCGTTCTTTTACCGGTCCCCTCATGAGAAATGAAATGTCCTAAGTTTATGTCACCCATTCAGATACCCGGTTCCTTGCAGCCACTCCGGCAAAAGGTTTTTCAGCACATCAAATGGTAAGTGGTGTTATTACACGAGTGTATGATCGCCGGGCATATGTGCCAGTGATCAGTCTCTGTGTTCAGCCTCAGTGAATTAAGATGAACGATCGTTCATCACGCACTTGTAACGAACACCATTACCCATTACATAGTTGAGTAATGTCTATACCACTCCACATCTGATTCACATACAAGCATGCTAGTGACATATAATATTCACCATGGGGTTAATATATTACACATAGAGCTTGCTACGGCAATAGAAAATATGTCTTTGCACGCTGCTCATAACACTAGCACACAACTATTCATCCTAGTGGGTTAACACAGTATAACATTCAATATCTCAAACATATACTAAACATTATGCATAGAAAGTTATTCCCACATAAGTAGTGCGGATGCAAAACAATGTAGTAATTTAATTATCTATACCAAACTGGGAAATTAATAGTTCTCATATAGGTGACAAACATCTGACAAGACAAATGAAAGTCAATAATATATCCAGAACATAGCAAGGTAGTTAAAATCTGTCTAACATAAGGTTCCTACTTGGGTAAGCTGAATAACAAAATTATAGTTATATGCTATATATAGAACAATGATAAATAATAGTTCTCATTGAAATAGCCTACAACAGACGACAAATAAAAGAACAGAATTTACAGGCTGTCGTTAGGGGCTGGAAACTAAAGTTCATAGACACTTCTATCAGCATAAGGATCAGATTTATGAAATGTATACATATAAAAATCGATTTCTACGAGGGCGAGTCAATAAGTAAGTCACACAGTTCTGTGGGGCTGCAGGTAAATGTAGTTGGTGATTTCTAAAGGTGTCATTTGTAATTTGTCAATTTTGCGTCATAAATTGATAGCCGCCTAGAAGCGTGATTTAATCTTTATTCCACCTTTATTTTTGAAGTTGCCCAATTTGATTGTAAACCGATATCCATTCTGAGATGATATACGCGCGTTCTGTGATACTCACCTTGGTTGGAAAAGATAAACTGCAGATAATATTCTTCATCTTGTGAAATGCTGCTTTTGCTTGGGTTATTCTCCATTTAACTTCCTGAACACATCTTACATCTGCTGTTATTGAACTACCCAAATTCTTAAATTGCTTTACTTGATTCAAAATGATTCCATTCACATTCCTATGATTTCTCCCTGTGCCGCCTTTGTCAAATGCCTTTATATAGTCAATAAAGAACAAATATAGATCTCTGGTCATTTTAATCATTTTTTTTTCTCTCTCTCTCTCAAGGTGTATATGACAGTTGTTTGTGACTTTACCTTCCACAAATCCACACTGCTCATTCTGGAAAGATTTCATTTCTTTTACTTCTCACTATGGTTCTCGTTAGTCGCGGTACATTAAACTAACCGTGCGGTGTTCTCCACAGTGCGTTGGATCAGACTCCTTTGCTAGAGCTAGAGGTATACATCCACGGTTATAGATATCATTCAACAGTTTGTTATCACCTGTACACTCAGTTCTCCAACAGCTTTAATTTCTTCGACATTGATGTTATCTGGCCTGTAAATTTACCTTTATTCACATGACTTATAGCATATTCAACATATGCTTTCAGCATTGGTGGTACTTTACATTGATCGTAATTGTTGTTTCTTTGTGTGATCTACCATAATCAGCATATAACTCTTGTATATATTATGTACCCCTTTTAATTATTTTTCTTTGTTCATTAATATTTTACCTTCTTTTGTTTTCAAACAACTACTTGTTGTGTGCATTCTAATGCCCGAAAAATTCTGGTGTCATTCTGTATACAGATAGTGTATCTTCTCGATGTTTCTCAGTATCTCTTCACTGGCTATTTGTCTTCTTATTGTTTTCAATATACCTTCACAGACTATTTAGCCAAGTTTCTTTCGTTTCCTGACATTTTTGCACTGTTTCTGTAATTTCTTATAAACAAGAAAACAAGGAACTATATTGCAGTAGTTTTTTATATATCCTTTGCCTCCCCCGATGTGTCTCCACCTTGCCGTGGTGGGGGAGCTTGCGTGTCCCATCGACCCCATGTGCTTGCCTATGGATGAAAAACTACATATCGGACAGCTCATGGGATAGAGACCAGACTAAGAGAGACACAACCTGCTGCTCTGCAGGTAGACTGAGGATAACAGTCAAACATTTAAATCAGGTGCACGAAGGCAGAAGTTCTTGTTCCGGACAAAACACTTAAGGCTCCCTGTCGAGGGCTGTGGCTGAACGCCTCTAAGCCACAAACCCTCGGATCTGAGAGCCGGGCGGATACCCACCTTTCGAAAAAATAAAGGCGGGATACTGAGCAAGCTACATGCTCAGGTCTGATAGAAGTTCGAAGGCACTCAGCTGGGGGATATGAGAGATTCCCGGATGAGAGGGCCATGCCGTTTCTCGTTCACTGCTGCACGAAGGTAAGGTGCTGAGCCTGCGGCACATGTAGCCTACCTCGTGAGCGAGTACAAAAAGTCAGAAAAGTGCCCCAGTCGAAGGAAATGGTTACGAAAACTGTCTGTATCTAACTCATAGAGAGTGTAGACAAGTGGAAGAACGTCTCAATGACGCAAAATGGAACGCACGGCGAGCGAACCTATTGCGTGGTCCGAAGTCAAAAGCAAAAGCTTACCGAGTGGATGTCGCTCGCAGTCTGACCGTTTCTGGTGTGTGCTTGAGCGGTCAGTGGCAAACGAGTTGCCCAACACATGGAAGTGAGGAACTAAAGCAGCCATGAGCAGGACGTGGCAACTCCTCGGGTGAGCCCAGTCTCAGAGCAATATGTGCCGGCTCTGCAATTATGGAAGCCTCCTTGGATAGCGAGGGAATGCCCATGGTCTGCCCCTGCCTTCCCTTGAGGGCCGAAGGCGATGTCGTTCATCGTTCTATCTTGACCAGCTGAGATGTTGGCGACATCACAACAGTCTAACGTGCCTCGAAACCAGAGGAAGGCTAACCTCTTTTAAAAAATGCCCGCCGGAAGTCGGAAGTGTCGTCCTACGGGTGGCAAACTAAAAATTGACACTACGCAATTACGTCCGAGTGAAATGTCTCGTCCGAATGTCTCTCGTGCTAGGAACAGATCTGACTACCTAGTTGCAGAATGCCGCTCTTGTTCGGTGTCAAAGAGCTACGTACGAGCTTAAAGCTAAGGAGAGCTAAATAGAGCTAGGGAAAAGGACAAGTAACATAACGACTTAGGAGACCAGACAGAAGAGACACAAATGCTATAAATAGCTATAACGGGACACACTTGTGTCAACAAGGGGGGCAACAAGTGTACGTGAGCTGGGGTTACCCAAGAGACTGGGAAACCCGCTTCACGAGATATAACCAAGTAATTCTGGTTACTACAACCAAGTGACCAACGTGCTGGAACACGTAAACTAGCGGATGCACGGAGTGCTAATTGCTCGTGGCTGAACACGGCACAGAGAGCCGGTTCAGACAGAGACTGGACGGCGTAAGGAGCAGACTGTATATCCGATGTGGATACTTTGTAGTTGAGGACAGTATCAATAGATAGCTTAGCTTAGCTTCAGTAGTTATTATTATTCATATCATCTCTTCATTCCATCTTCATAACATACTATGATGTTTAATGCCGATGTGGTATTCCGCTCGTGGAGCTAATGTACGATCAGCTCCGAATAAAATGTATCCTTTTGCAAACAATACGAGTTGTCACTTTCGTGTGGTGCAAAAGTAGGGAATCCTTGTATGCCTGTCGCAAGTGAGTTGCTGACATTCGGAACAGCTCTGACTAGGTAGTTTTCCGAATGTCTGTCGTGCCTGGGACAGCTCTGACGGGCGCAACGACAAGCACATGTCCGAAAACTCGCTGAGTGGATACCGTCTGCAAACTTGTCTGGTTTGTGCGGGAATGGCCCGGGGCAAACTAAATGACCAATATATTGAAGTGAGGATTTAAAGCAGCCATGAGCAGGACGTGACTATTCCCTCGGTGAGCCCAAATCCAGGGCGCTATGTGTCGGCCCTGCAACTATGGTAGCAACCTTGGATGGCGGAAAATGCTATGGACTGTCCCTGCCTTCCTTTGAGGGATGACCGTTGTCTTCGACCGTTCAACCTTGGCCAGCTGGATTGTAGATGGCACCACAAAAGTGAGACTCCCAGGAATGCTACCTGGTCAAAAATGCACGCTGTATTCGGATGTGTTGGCCTACGGGTTTCGGCCCAAGGGCGCATAACAGACACACCGCAATCACATCTGAAAAAACACTCCGGATGAACAAAAAGAAGATATATCCTTTGCAAGATGCTGCAATAAACCCCGGCATTTATTGGCTGTTTGTGATTTACTTGCCAATTTTACGTTCATTAGTTTGCCATTACTTTGAAGAACGACCGACGTCTCATGCCATCTAAATCAGCTTTCAATTCTCAGCGGCTGATTTCGAACCCAGGACTGTCTACGTCGGCGAATTGTGAAAAATATTTTTCGCTAGCCCTGAAACAATATAAAATAACACACAGTAAAGGAGCTTTACAGAACACAATTATGGAAAACATAGGACGTTGCGGCGACTAGCCTTCATCAGCAAATAAATACATACACAAAACACAACATATAATCACGGGGAAGACACTAAAGTAATTTCTCAAAACAATGTTTTCCCGTGGTGAATTTGAATAACGAAGACACAAACAATAGATTGCACTATTTATTGCCTGGCATATTTCGCTGCATCTCGTCAGGTACATACTGCAGAAATCACACAACTCACGTGAATTAACTAGATAAATCCTTCAAACTGAAATATACACATGTTCGCACAGTAATGTCAATTGTCTACCACGGTAATTTTAAACTGACTAACATGTCTTTCTGTTTGCACAAGGACGGCTTACGAAGGTTGATTATTATAGCTTCAGCAAACTTTAACAATCGACTACTTTGTGTGTTGAACAACACACGGAAGGCACTGTCTCTTTCAACCACGTGACCGCTCTCGAGCACATGTCTCCCGACCGATGAAGCCGGACTGTTCTGATGTGTCGGCCTGCCTAGGCTACAATCTTCTGTGTGTAGTATCTTGTCCACCCAATTCGGAATGTGTTCCGAAACCCTGCAATGTAACTGTCGCTCAGTTCTACCTATGTAGATGGCCTCGCATCTGCATGTAAATTGGTAAATACAATTTGATTTGGCGTACAAAGCTACATGTTCTTTTACTGCTGGGACGGGGATCGGTGTGTTTCTGTACCTGATGACTAGAGTTACAGCACAGAATGTTCGCTCGACTGCTGTGGTGAGCCGGTCCCGCAGACGTTGCATTACGTCATCTCCTCGGAAGGTTAGCTGGATGAATACCTTGAGTGTAGAGACTGTAGTTACTTCTGGTTTCGGTTTGGGCTGTTGGCAGTGGCGCTTTATAAATCCTGTGGAGTACCTTCTCAGGTTTAAGGCATTCTTCAGAGTTTCATCTTAAAGTAACTACATTGAGGCATAAGAACGGGATGAGAAAAATGAAAATATAAACAACGTGAGAACGATGAAGAGATCGTGGAAAATTTAGGGGGAAAAAAAAAAGAATGTGCTGCTTAACTGCTGTAACACACTAAAATATGTTTTTTTTTCTGTTTCTCTTCATTGTTCTCATTTTTTTTTCATCTTTTCATTCTTCTCATCCGGTTCTTATGCCTAAAAGAAGCTACAATGTCTTCTTCATGATTATATGTTGTGTTTTGTGTGTGCATTTGTTTGCTGATGGAGGCTAGTCGCCACAACGTCCTGTGTTTTCCGTAATTGTGTTCTGCAAAGCTGCATTACTGTGTGTTATTTTATATTGTTTACATTTCCAGAGCTTTACCGCAGTTCCTCTAATTTTATTCACTAACACTTGAGCCACTGCTGCCATCATATTGTAATAATAAATGGTCGCATTTGTGGGTAAAGAGACCGATGACGAATATGTGGTGACTCAAAAAGATACCATTGTGTGATTAGCTATATATGTTTAGATAAGGATGGCTGTTAAGATAAATAATCACGCACGCAAGGTTGTAAGACACCTGATGATAATCATGATGGTAGTCATCATCATCAAGTGCCCTGCCAGCTGGCGTAGGCGTTCATGGCTCTCCACAGATCTCGGTCTTTGGTTTTCTGGATCAACTCTGCTGCTGATATTCCTCCGTGCCACCATCTCAATCCACCCAGAATCATTTCTCTTGGTCTGCCTCTGCCTCTGTTCCCCTCGATCTTTCCAGTTGTCACGATGTTCTCCAATGCCTCTCTTCTCATCACATGACCAAAGAAAGTTGTTTGTCTTTTTCTTATTGTTGTATATAATGTTCTAGTTTCATTAGCCTGTTTCAGGCAGTCGTTGTTAGTTACTCTGGCAGTCCAAGGAATTCGCAACATTTGTCTCAGGAACCACATCTCTGTTGCTTCTAATTTCTTCTTAATTTGTTCATTTACATTCCAAGATTCACTGCCATACAGCAAAACTGGTTCTACATAGCATTTCAGCACTCTCTTTCTTAAACTCAGTGATAGTGACCTATTGCACAAGATACTCTTCATTTCCTGAAATGCGGCCTTTGCCTGACCTATTCTGCTCTTAATCTCTGTTGTACATTTTCCATCTGATGTTATAAATATCCCTTTTTTCATATCCTTTACAGGACATTGGTGTCAACACCAGCATCTTTCAGCTGTATGTTGATTTTTTGGCAAGATTACGCTCAGTAATTTGCCATTGCTTTCTGAGCGGCCGGCTCACATACCCCGTGAGTTAACGATGCGATTCGAGCCACTGCTGATTCTCACGTCATCACGCTACCCACGAGAGTATACGAGATTACGGGAAAAGTCATAACCTCTAAGCCACTAAGCCGGCATAAATGTCCCTGGGTATCTAAAATTATCCACTTGGTTAAGAATTTTTCCTTCTATTTCTATGTCACATTTTGGTGTCACCATTTTCTTTTATATTACCATTGTTACTGTTTCCTTGATATTCAAGGAGAGTCCTTTCCTTGCACTCTCTGTTACTACAGTGTCCAACAATTGTTGTAGTTCTGTTGATTTATCCGCCACCAATACTGTGTCATCTGCATAGCGTATATTATTTATATTATAACCTCCAACTAGTATTCCTGGCATCTCTTTGATCTCTCTCATTATTACTTCGCTATATAGGGAGAAGAGATCTGGTGTCAAGACACATCCCTGTCGTACTCCTAGCTTTATGTGTTCGTAACTACCCTCTTTATTTCCAATTTTAATTGCTGCTACTTGGTTCCAGTAAATATTCTTTATTATTCTTAAATCTTTCCCATCAATGTTGATATCTTCCAACATTTTAATCAGCTCATCATGTTTTACTTTATCAAATGCCTTAGTATAATCTATGAAACATAAATATACGTCTTTCTGTTTCTCTATTGACCTTTCTATTAGTGTCCGTAATGTATATATTGCATTGTTTGAGCCCTTTCCCTCCACAAATCCATACTGTTCTTGGGACGCAGAGGTGTTTCCAGGGCACCAGGGCCGAGCTATATACTGGCCAAGACCTATTGACGCGTCCTCGTCGAGCGTCCTGGGCAACAGGTCCCTTCGGGGTCCTGGCTAAGGTCAGTAGGATCGCCGATTCCTACGAAGTCGGAGAGTGTCTGCCTGTACGGCGAGGAACCACCAGTCTGCACACCAATAAGCCAGACATGGGACAACGGATACTCACGCAAACCTCAAGTCCTGTATGACATCACACTGATGTTGGACAACAGGATGCCTTAATCCGACATACAGGACTTCGCGTTGGAGCTCAAGCCAACGAACACAAGCAAGCAAGCAAGCAAGCATACTGTTCTTCACTAATTTCCATTTTTATTTTATTTCTGGTTCTTCTCAGTGTGATTCTGGGCAGAAGCTTAGTGATATGGTTTATGAGGTTAATTGTACGAAAATCTTCACATTCAATTGCTCCTGGTCTTTTTGGTATAGCTATAAATACAGATTTCAGCATATCACTGGGTAAATATCCACTGCTGTAAATATCATTTAACATTTTGGTTAATATATGTATTCCAAATTCTCCCAATACTTCTAATTCTTCTATTGTGATTTCATCTGGTCCAGCTGTTTTTCCTTTCTTCATATATTTCATAGCGTCAGCGACTTCTTCTTTTAGAATAGGTGGACCTTCTAAGTTACTTTCTTCTATTAATTCTTCCTTTTACCCATTATATAATTATCTTATATACTCATTCTACCTCTTCATTATATCACCTTCCTCCAATAATATCTTTCCTGTTTTTGATTTCAAACACCCTGTATTTATTCTTATCTTTCTTCCCGTGAGCTCACTGATTTTTCTGTGCATATTTTTTGTATCTTTAATGGCATTTAATTCAATTTTATTTGCACTGCTCATTTAACCAACTTTTTTTTGCATTCCAACATTTATCTTTTATTTCTTTATTTATCTTAGCGTATTCTTGTTTGTCATTTTTACTCTGTTTTCTTTTGTCCATCAGCATTAAGATTTCTTCATTCATCCATTTTTTCTTAGCTATTTGACTTCTTTCCGGTAATATTTCTTTGCTAGTTTGATTAATGGAGTCCCTTAACATTTCCCATTGTTCATTTATACTCTGTATTTTAGCTATTGCATTGTACCTATTTTTCACAGTCACTATGTATTGTTCTTGAATTGATGGTAGTAATGATTACAAATAATACATTGATTAGCTTGTTTTATTTTAACAGTCCGTTCATGACATAGAGTTTGTTAACCTCGCCTATGTCAATAGCGATTTCATTTCTATTCACGTCACGTGTATTAAATAACGAACTGCAAAAAATACCGAAACTTGTCCAAGTTGCCTGGTGGGCATTATTTGAGCCATAACCAGCATGGATTAATCACTATAATCACCTACTGTTCCAGCAAGATAATGGAAATATTGAACAGCTCCATGAAATGGATCACAGCAGCTGAAAGGTGCATTAGCATGGTTTCCGTGTTTCATACATTGTGTAGAGTTTGCTAAAAGTTGTCACTGAAAGCTTCAGAAGTGTACATAGCCTTGTCTCCGGTCAAGCCAATTGTTCCTACCGCTTCGCCAGATTGATCAGATAACACCAGCGAGAACGTATGTTACTCTGTGCTTAGAGTGAACAAAGACCTGGCCAATTTTTATGCTAATTCTGGGTTACAGTCAATAGGCTGGTGAAGGATATATCAATAGTAATACGGTTATTTTAAACGGCGCCTTTCTTTAAAACAACACTTATAACTAGTAATTTCTTTAACTGTTCTCTAGTGAAATGTTGAATTTGAGATCCAGATTGTGTTTCTTGAGTTGATATTGTGTTCCTTTTTTTTTCCTCGCTGTACTAATGACTATTCCGTTGGTCAGTTCTGTGCATTACATATAAAATATAATCATATTAAACATTTCTTCTCCCGGGAAGGTTAACCCGGTCAACAAATGCCCGCAGAAGTCGGATGTGTCGGCCTAACGGCGCAAGAACGCAGCTCTGCTGTAAACAGGCACAACGCAATCACGTCCGAAAAAAAACTCCGGATGAACGAAGAAGAAGAAGAAGAAACATTTCTTCTTCTTCTTCTTCTTCTTCTTCTTCTTCTTCTTCTTCTTCTTCTTCTTCTTCTTCTTCTTCTTCTTCTTCTTCTTCTTCTTCTTCTTCTTCTTCTTCTTCTTCTTCTTCTTCTTCTTCTTCTTCTTCTTCTTCTCTTCCCTAACATCTGCTTAACTATAGTCGATAGCCAACCTCAAAATATCCCTTTGCAAGTATTTTAACATTAGTTTCTTTTTCCTTTTTATTTCATGCTTCTTGTATTGCTGCTGCTACTTTACCCCAGCGTCAGATTCTTCATCCTCCTACTGTTTATTGCTAGTTTTCTTTACGAGCCTAAAGCATAAACAGATTTGTCCAGTCTCACTAAACAGTGACAATGAAGCAAAGATGTATTCTACACCCCATTACAGTCTTATCTGTTAATTTCCTCCAAATATGCAGAGAAGTTATTATTGCCCATTTAGTGTAATCTCGTTGGGATAGAATGATTTTCCTTCATTTTAATCAGCCGATGTTAAAATATCTTTGGGATAGAATCATTTTCTGTCATTTCAATCTTCCAACTCGAAAACGGTCGGTGACCGCATGATTCTCAGCAATGTTTCACCCAGCGGCATGTTGAGTTACAGTAAGTTGCATATCCTTGTCGTAATAAGTGTCGTCCCTGGGGTGAGGGGAATCAACACCCACATTCTTTTAACCCCATATCATTATCTTGAGGATCTTCTGGATTTCTGTCCACAACACCCCATCAGTCCTTGGATCTCTCTCTCTCTCTCTCTCTCTCTCTCTCTCTCTCTCTCTCTCTCTCTCTCTCTCTCTCTCTCTCTCTCTCTCTCTCTCTCTCTCTCTCTCTCCTACCACTGGACCATGCCCCCTCTCATTCTTTTCAAAAACATGCTACACAACTCCAGCTTCTAACAAAATGACAAATTAATTTAATATAGAAAAGTGTCAGGTATATGCAAAGTGTGTGAGTAGAATGTCTGTCGTACAATCTAGGGTGTATGCAGAATCAGACCGAACAGCTCAGGATAAAAGTCTGCTTTCATCACAGTACCGGCCACACAACAGTATCAAGTACAGAAGGACCTCACCAAATGATGCGTCTCTCCGGCCAGGTGTCGACTTCCTCCAGTGGCTCTTGGATAGTCCGGATGCCTGGTCACCAATGGTGGATGTATTCCAATACTGACCATGAATCCTACACACACAGTGTAACTAATATGCCACTAAAAGTTCTGTAACCTGATAATCCTTGTATAGTAAAATAATTTTTACTGTCACTTTGAAACAAAATGTTAGTAATTAATTTCTCACAGGAATTCACCATTTGGAACAACTCAATGTTAATTTTCAATTTCTCTATATAACTACTATTGTTCCTGTTACTGGTGGTATTGTAAGTATCTTCACTCTACTATGATGAGAACTACCACTGAGGAATCACTCTTAGATGATCATCGGTTCCCGCTCAGCAGAGGCCAGGTTCTTGCAGACCCTTTTTTCCTTGTACAATGAAAATATTTTCAGAAATGTAGAAGATATAAATGGAATCAGCATTGGAGGACGAAACATCAATAACATTAGATATGCAGATGATACAGTATTGATTGCAGACAATGCGCAGGATCTGCAACAATTAATAAATGCGGTTGATGTACACAGTGAGCAGCTGTGGTTAGAATTAAATTGTAAAAGACTCAGGTTATGGCCGTCACTAGGAAGAACGAAGTACCACAATGTAATATACAAGTAAATGGGAATATTCTTCAACAAGTGAATCGATACAATTATCTCGGAACAGTCATAACATCTGATGGGAGATGCCTTGAAGAGATTAGAACAAGAATCGCCATGGCGAAAGTAGCCTTTAGCAAGATAAAAAACATTCTGACCAATAAAAAGATGTCAACTGAAACGAGAAAAAGAGTGTTGAGAGGATACATAGAGCCTGTTCTTTTGTATGGATGTGAAACTTGGAGAATATGCAGTCAAGCTGAAGAAACACCTGATGGCTGCAGAAATGTGGTTTCTGAGGAAAATGCAAAGATAACCATGGACAGATAGAAAAACCAATGAGCAAGTATTACAGGCGACAAATGAAACTCGTAAATTGATTAGAGAAATTAGACGTAAACAGTCAACATTTTTTGGACATGTTATGAGAAGAAATGGATTGGAGAGCTTAGTGACAACTGGCAAGATCGAAGGAAACAGACCACGAGGAAGACCGAGAGGAGAATACCTGGATGGCTTGGCCACATGGCAGGGACAAGACAGGAACAATGAGCTGATCCACGACTCTGGTGATCGAGTGAAATGTCGAGTCATGACCGCCCACGCTTTCCGGCATGGCACATGATTGATTTAAATTACAAGACGAAAATTGAAAATAGATGCGATAAGGCAAACCAATTCAGTGGACAAATGTCACCACTACTACAGAACAAACACTTATCAGTAGATATTTTTAAAAAAAAACAGCACTCTACACCACCATCTTCCTACCAACTCTATGTTACCAATGCCAAACCTGGACAATGACAGAATGAGAGAAAAGAAGAATTACAACAACGGAAATGGGATTCCTGAGAAGAATACCCCATCTATCAGAAATGAAAAAAAATCAGGATTAACGTGGGGGTTATACAGCGCTAGATTCCATTTGAAAACAGCAAGTTAAATGGTTCGCCATGTAACTAGGCTACCAACTGACAGCATACCACAACAAACAAGGATGTATAGACCAAATGGAGTCAGAAAAAGAGGCCGACAATGTAAACGATGGACAGAGATAACAAAAGAGTCCATGGCGATATCGATATATGAAGCCCATAAACGGGCACACTCCCGCTGTTTGTGCTTCACCTCGACACCGCAAGGTACAAGAGGAACAAGACAAGACGATGAGATGAGATGATATGAGATGATGAGATGAGATGAGATGATGAGAAGATGAGATTAGATGAGATGATGAGATGATATGAGATGATGAGATGAGATGAGATGAGATGATATGAGATGATGAGATGAGATGATATGAGATGATGAGATGAGATGAGATTATGAGATGATGAGATTAGATGAGATGATGAGATGAGATGATGAGTTGAGATGATGAGATGAGATGAGGAGATGAGAAGATGAGATTAGATGAGATGATGAGATGATATGAGATGATGAGATGAGATGAGATGATGAGATGAGATTATATGAGATGATGAGATGAGATGATATGAGATGATGAGATGAGATGATATTAGATGAGATGATGAGATGATATGATGAGTTGAGATGATGAGATGAGATGATATTAGATGAGATGATGAGATGAGATGATGAGTTGAGATGATGAGATGAGATGATATTAGATGAGATGATGAGATGAGATGATGAGTTGAGATGATGAGATGAGATGATATTAGATGAGATGATGAGATGATATGATGAGTTGAGATGATGAGATGAGATGAGGAGATGAGATGAGGAGATGAGATGATATGAGATGATGAGATGAGATGAGATTAGATGAGATGATGAGATGATATGATGAGTTGAGATGCTGTGATGAGATGCTGTGATGAGATGATATGAGATGATGAGATGAGATGAGATTATGAGATGATGAGATTAGATGAGATTATGAGATGAGATGATGAGTTGAGATGATGAGATGAGATGAGGAGATGAGAAGATGAGATTAGATGAGATGATGAGATGATATGAGATGATGAGATGAGATGAGATGATGAGATGAGATGATATGAGATGATGAGATGAGATGATATGAGATGATGAGATGAGATGATATTAGATGAGATGATGAGATGATATGATGAGTTGAGATGATGAGATGAGATGATATTAGATGAGATGATGAGATGAGATGATGAGTTGAGATAATGAGATGAGATGATATTAGATGAGATGATGAGATGAGATGATGAGTTGAGATGATGAGATGAGATGATATTAGATGAGATGATGAGATGATATGATGAGTTGAGATGATGAGATGAGATGAGGAGATGAGATGAGGAGATGAGATGATATGAGATGATGAGATGAGATGAGATTAGATGAGATGATGAGATGATATGATGAGTTGAGATGATGTGATGAGATGAGGAGATGAGAAACCCCCTTTCCCACCCCTTGAGATATATTGGGTATAAGGTGCTAGTCCCGTATTTGCACAACCTTATGGGCACATGACGGGTCACGTGGTCAATATCACGCTGATCGCCTTTAAATCACAGAATATCCCCTGGTACTCGCTTTGGGCTCGATCGACCTGGAAACCCAGCTTAGTTCTTAAACACCTCCGCTTGGATGGGAGTTCGAACGCACGACCGCCGGGCCGGAAAGCAAGCGTTGCAGGTCACTGCGATACGCCTCGTCTAGACACCACACCTTCATTGATTGTTCTTTCTAAAAACGCATACCTCTAGTACAGTGGTTCTCAACCTCCCCCCTCCCCTTTCGTATATCCTCCCTATAAATCCCCCCCCCCCAGCGCCCCTACACAGTATACGTAAGAATGGAAGCTAAGTTTAATAACACATACGAGGGTAAGTTAATAAGTAAGCCACAAATGGTTGTGTTTGTTTCTTCTCATTTACCTGCTATCTCACAGACCAGTGTGACCTACTTATTGACTCTCCCTCGTAACGTTTTTCTACCCAGCTATGCACCGCTTTGCGGGACAACCATTTGTCAGCATAAACACTGAAAACTCACCTTGACGGGGGACATTTCGCGAATGACGCTGAAGTTGAGTGTGAAGTGAAAACGTGGTTTAGAAACCAGAGCACGCAGTTCTATGCAGCCGGTTTGGGAGGACTGATAAAACGATGGGATAAGTGCATCAATGTTGGTGGAAATTATGTTGAGAAATAAAAGGACAATGTATGTATAAAAATAAACTGGTTTCGAGTTGTTATCATATTTAGTTATTTTTCTACAGCCATTTGTAGCTTACTTATTGACTTCCCCTCGTCCTCGATCACGTATAGACGTCTACATAGAATGTGATTTGCGGGTCTACTTACGTTATAAAATGAATTTCAGACGGGTGAGAAGTACAGAACTGGAAAGTATGGAGGGAAAAACAATATCAAGTAATCGGTTCTTGTATTAATGCGATCTTGAAATAATCTTTATTCCCCCCACCCCCACCCATGGAAACCCTAAAATTCCCCCCTGGGGGATAATTCCCCACCGGTTGAGAATCACTGTCTAGCACGTAATCAATATGTACAGAGTAACTGCACCATTATTATTCTCAATGAGTGAATGAAGTAATGAATTGCATCAATGACAGACTTACAATACACCTTTATTATTATTATTATTATTGTTACTGAAAATGTAAATTGCTGAAATTAAACCTTTGTTATTTAAAGAATGTCTTGATTGATTAATTAATTATGTTATTTATTTATTTCAAGTTGCAAGTATATTTTCTAAAACAAAGGCAGTGCATGTTGTCCACACACCCCCTCTGACATTATCAATATGTGCCTTAGAAAGTGGCGATTTTTTTATGCCTCTCTACATATCTCGATCCGTGGTGTCCTGGCTCAATTCTGTTATTGATATTCCTGCAGACCAATGTCTTAGACCAGGGGTGGGCAAACTTTTCGTGCGGAGGGCCGCATTGACAAATGTAAAGCGATTGGCGGGCCGCATATATATATATATATATATATATATATATATATATATATATATATATATATATATATATATATATATATATATATATATATATATATATATAAATTTGTTTACAGCAACCTATCACAATAAGTAATTATTAATTATTTATAGGTTATTAAGCAGTATAAATAACTAATTATTGCAATTTTATTTTACTTATACACTTATACATTATATTTGACAATATGGAGAAAAACTTTTACTAATTTGTTAGCAAGATTTTACAACTTGTTATTACAACAAATATTCTTTATTATCTATCAATGGCTTTAATTTAGACACACAGCGACTACATTGTCACTACATTTGTTGATTTCTAATGAGATGCATGTAACTGCTTGCAATTTGTGACAATATTCTTGAAATCTGGAGCAAGTTTAGTTGTTGAAATTCGCATGACAGCATGCAAGTTGCAGTCCGACAGTAAAGACCTATTCTTACATTTGTTGATCTTCAAGCAAGAGAATGATTGTTCGCAAATGTTTGTTGATCCTAATAATGATACAAGTTTAGCTGCAAAGTTTTTAAAGTTGGGAAATGATTCTTGTGATAAAAATCCATAGATATCCAGCAAACCATCTGACTTGAATTTCTCTTTCAGGTCATGATCCGCTTGTAAGTCAAGCAGCTCCAACTGTATGTCCTCTGTGGCTGTATCAGCTTCTGCACTAAAAGGTGAACTGAGAATATTGAACTATGGCTCTAATTTCTTGAAATCTTGGAATCTCCTTCCAAATTCTTCAATCGATGCATCTATTTGGGCTTTGTATTTTTCAGTCATTTCACCAGAAATGGTTTCTTGTTTCAGCAAAGGGAAGTTACAAAATCTTTTTTCACTTGCTTGTCTGGAGAACAGTGAGAGTTTTGCCTGAAATGATTTTACATATACAAACAATTCATGTGCAAACACACCACTGCCCTGAAGTTTGACATTCAGTTCATTTAACTTTTCTATAATTTCAATGGCAAACATAAAGTCTAACTGCCACTCTTTATTGACAATGTTGTTAGTATTAAAGTCACATTCAATGCCCTTCATCTCTAGGAACATCACTATTTCTTCTCTGAATTCCCACACTCGCCTCAATACCTTGCCGAGACTCAGCCATCGAACATTGGTGTGGTTCAGGACATCGGAATGTTCAGTTTCCAAATCGTCAAATAATGACTTGAACTGTCTGTGATTAAGTCCTCTTGATCTGATGAGGTTGATGATACTGACAACTGGGTCAATAACATGTTTGATATTCAAAACAGTTTTACACAGACTTTCTTGATGAATCACACAGTGAAGTGGTAATAATGTGTGGTCTTGATATTCTGCTTTAATCTTATCACTTATCAACTTTACCAGATCTACATTATTTCCAGTCAAAGCACGAGCTCCGTCAGTTGTAACACTTGCCATCTTGTTCCAAACCAACCCAGTTCTTTCAATACAGTTAGTAACAGCATTGAATATATCATGGCCTGTGGTTGTGTCTTTGAGTGACTCAACACTCAGTAACTCTTCAGTGAGTTTGAAAGAAGTGTTTATTCCACGCATAAATATCAATAATTGGGCAGTATCATGTACATCGGTACTCTTATCCAATGCAAGAGAGTACCACAAAAATTGTTTACTTGCATCTTGAAGTTTATGCATCAAATTGTCACTGATCTTGTCAACACGTCTGACCACAGTTCTCCTTGATAAAGTAATGTTGTCAAATCTGTTGTTTTTTTTCCTTCTGGACACATAATTTTTGCTGCATCTTGAAAACATTCCTTGATGAACTCGCCATCAGAAAATGGCTTGTTCTGTTTTACAATTCTGTGTGACAGCACAAGACTAGCTTCAGTTGCAGCATTCTAAATTGAAGACTGTTTAGTGAAAACAGTTTGCTGTTTCTCCAAATTTCTCACCAACTCAAGGCATTTCCTTTCCTTCTCTTCGGTCGTTAAATTGTATCCGAAATTGGAATGTTTTGTTTGATAATGTCTTTTTAAATTGTACTCCTTGAAGACAGCCACTGACTCACGACACAACAAGGAAACTTATTTGCTACCAACTTTTATAAAACAATACTTAGTTGTCCATTCATCATTAAAAACACTGCATTCATCTTCAATCTTACGTTTGTTATTGACACTCATCATAACGGTACATTAAATTCTTTAAAATTCAACAAAATAACTTAAAAACGGATTAAAATTTTTTATTTCTAAATGCCCTCGCGGGCCGCATAAAATCACTTGGCGGGCCGTAGTTTGCCCACCCTGTCTTAGACCATTAACCATCATTTCCTGTTGTCTGTCTCTGCCTCCTCTACGGCTTATTTTTCTAGTGGCCACGATGTCTTCCAATGCGATTTTTTTCATTATATGACCAAGGAACATTGCGTCTCTCTGTTTTAATTAGCCATTTCCAGGAAATCTCTACATATGAAGCCAATAAACGGACACTCTCTCGCTGTGTATGCTTCACCTCGACACCGCAAGGTACAAGAGGAACAAGATGAGATGATGGACGGGCACTCACTCTCTCGCTGTGTATGCTTCACCTCGACACCGCAAGGTACAAGAGGAACAAGATGAGATGATGGACGGGCACTCACTCTCTCGCTGTGTATGCTTCACCTAGACACCGCAAGGTACAAGAGGAACAAGATGAGATGATGGACGGGCACTCACTCTCTCGCTGTGTATGCTTCACCTCGACACCGCAAGGTACAAGAGGAACAAGATGAGATGATGGACGGGCACTCACTCTCTCGCTGTGTATGCTTCACCTCGACACCGCAAGGTACAAGAGGAACAAGATGAGATGATGGACGGGCACTCACTCTCTCGCTGTGTATGCTTCACCTAGACACCGCAAGGTACAAGAGGAACAAGATGAGATGATGGACGGGCACTCACTCTCTCGCTGTGTATGCTTCACCTCGACACCGCAAGGTACAAGAGGAACAAGATGAGATGATGGACGGGCACTCACTCTCTCGCTGTGTATGCTTCACCTAGACACCGCAAGGTACAAGAGGAACAAGATGAGATGATGGACGGGCACTCACTCTCTCGTTATGTATGCTTCACCTCGACACCGCAAGGTACAAGAGGAACAAGATGAGATGATGGACGGGCACTCACTCTCTCGCTGTGTATGCTTCACCTCGACACCGCAAGGTACAAGAGGAACAAGATGAGATGATGGACGGGCACTCACTCTCTCGCTGTGTATGCTTCACCTCGACACCGCAAGGTACAAGAGGAACAAGATGAGATGATGGACGGGCACTCACTCTCTCGCTGTGTATGCTTCACCTAGACACCGCAAGGTACAAGAGGAACAAGATGAGATGATGGACGGGCACTCACTCTCTCGCTGTGTATGCTTCACCTCGACACCGCAAGGTACAAGAGGAACAAGATGAGATGATGGACGGGCACTCACTCTCTCGCTGTGTATGCTTCACCTCGACACCGCAAGGTACAAGAGGAACAAGATGAGATGATGGACGGGAACTCACTCTCTCGCTGTGTATGCTTCACCTAGACACCGCAAGGTACAAGAGGAACAAGATGAGATGATGGACGGGCACTCACTCTCTCGCTGTGTATGCTTCACCTCGACACCGCAAGGTACAAGAGGAACAAGATGAGATGATGGACGGGCACTCACTCTCTCGCTGTGTATGCTTCACCTAGACACCGCAAGGTACAAGAGGAACAAGATGAGATGATGGACGGGCACTCACTCTCTCGTTATGTATGCTTCACCTCGACACCGCAAGGTACAAGAGGAACAAGATGAGATGATGGACGGGCACTCACTCTCTCGCTGTGTATGCTTCACCTCGACACCGCAAGGTACAAGAGGAACAAGATGAGATGATGGACGGGCACTCACTCTCTCGCTGTGTATGCTTCACCTAGACACCGCAAGGTACAAGAGGAACAAGATGAGATGATGGACGGGCACTCACTCTCTCGTTATGTATGCTTCACCTCGACACCGCAAGGTACAAGAGGAACAAGATGAGATGATGGACGGGCACTCACTCTCTCGCTGTGTATGCTTCACCTCGACACCGCAAGGTACAAGAGGAACAAGATGAGATGATGGACGGGCACTCACTCTCTCGTTATGTATGCTTCACTTCGACACCAAAAGGTACAAGAAAAACAAGATGATTTCCAGACAATCGTTGCTAGTTACTCCGGCAGTACAAGGTATATACCTCAGAAACTCCATTTCCGCTGCATCCTAATTTTTTGTTCAAATCCCAAGACTCTTTTCTAAACCACGTTTTCATTTCAGATTCAACTTCGGCGTCACCCGCGAAATGTCTCTCGCCAAGGTGGGTTTTCAGTGGACTTAGCCCCTGGCGATTTCCCGTAAAGCGGTGCATAGTTGGGTAGAAAGAAAGTTACGAGGGCGAGTCAATAAGTAAGTCACACAGTTCTGTAGGATGGCAAGTAAATGAAAACACTGCTCGCAGGTCTATGAAGGCGGTTTGCAAAGACTGATAAAACGATGGGATAAATGCATAAATGTTGGTGGAAATTATGTTGAGAAATAAAGGGACAATGTATGTATACAAATAAACTGGTTTCAAGTTGTTATCATAGTTAGTTATTTTTCTGCAGCCATTTGTGACTTACTTATTAACTTACCCTCGTACATTGGTACTTTGCAGCCTCCCCAAAACAGTGTTAGACCTTAGCAGTGACTATTGTAACTAATTTAATGTGAATAACGAAGACACAAAATCATATATAGTACGATTTATTGCCTGGCACATTTCACTGCATCTTGTCAGGTACTTACTGCAGATGTCACACAACATAGAGTAAAATAATTAGAATCATCGTTCCAGCTGAAATATACACATGTTCACACAGTAATATCAGTTGTTTACCACGGTAATTTTAAACTGACTACCATGTCTTTCTGTTTGCACAAAATTGGCTTGTGTAGGTGGATCATTAATTTAATGGATTTTTAGCACATATTTGATGACATCATGTACTTCATTTAAAAAAAAAAAATGTGCTCTACATACAAAGTGTAGTGAGACTTTATAAACGCATCGTATAAATCTACAAAACTTACTTTAACTTGTTTGCTGGCGTCATGCCATAGGTTCCTTCACTATTTAACATCTGTTTTGCTGTGGTCGGTCTACGATGGACGTCTTTTGAAATTCGTTTACATTGTTCAAGTTCATTATTTCGCTACTTTTCACTCGGTTTACGTAACAGTAGCTATTTTTTTAAAACAGTAGCTATGTGGCAGATACTCCAGTTAGGGCCTAAAATATTAGACCATCACGTATTCTAGACCACGACATAATGAGGTTAGGTGGCTAGTTCATTTTCTCTCAGCCTTCACTTCCAAGACTATTCCCCAAGCATGTGACAACTATTCGGTGTCCATTTTATACGGCAATACTGACATAAGAGAAGTAATAGTCGAGCGAAAACTAGACAGTTCTGCCACTGACTGAACCCCGATCACTGTCTTGTAAACAGCGTGCTGCGGTTATGCCACCTTGATTTCTAAGCTGACATGCAGATAGGTCCAACGATGAATACGTATAGTTTTATACTGGATATTTTCGTAACAATGAGACATAATGTAGCTTCACACATACACACAGTCACAAACACTCATAGACACACACACAGACACTGGACACACACACACACACACACATTGTGACTAAGAATACGACAAAATTATGTCCATTTCTAAGGCATGATGATGTATATAAGCCCAGTGTTATTCGGTATTCAGATCTCGTAAAATGTATCCGTGTTTGTTCTTATTGATACACGATATCCTGAGAACTTCTCTGTAACATTTAAGTTCACAAGCCTAAATTTCCTCCTTTAGGAAGGAGAACCAGCAAAGGGTACAGAAGCTTTTAGGCAGGCCACGATGAGGGCGAAGCTCTGCAAGGCATCTGCTTTCTGAAGATGATGAGGACACGGTAAAAGACATCGGGAAAGAGACTTGGGAGACATGGATGAATCATGTGAGCATGACATGGAGGCAGTTGCAGGAAATAGTAAACAATTTAGGACTGTTTGATGTGTGTTGGCTAAGGGTTTGTGTGTGCTCCGGTGGAGGATAATGGGCGGTAACGGAGGAGGAGGTGGAGGGTGAGGAGGAGGAGGAGGAGGGGTAGGTGGGGGAAGAAGAAGAAGAAGAAGAAGAAGAAGAAGAAGAAGAAGAAGAAGAAGAAGAAGAAGAAGAAGAAGAAGAAGAAGAAGAAGAAGAAGAAGAAGAAGAAGAAGAAGAAGAAGAAGAAGAAGAAGAAGAAAAAGAACAACAACAACAACAACAACAACAACAACAACAACAACAACAACAACAACAACAACAACAACAGAAGCATTAACGTTTGTCAATCATACATGTTTGTAGATGTAAAGAAATAAATCAAACAGAATATATAACTGAGCTCACAAAGACACTATTGTCGTGTCTAACTAGACACCAATGGCAAAACGAGCTCGGCACCCGAAGTTAACCCACAGATGATTCTCTGCACTTAGCCCGTAGCTGTCTTCCAGGGTGCAGTTGCTCTGAGAGAGTTGCTCCAGGAGTTTGAGAGTGGCGGACTTCGTGTAAAGGAGCTGGCATACTGTGTAGCGACGGTCTACAGACGAGCACACCAGGTCTGTGTAGTAATCTGTGGGCAATGTATGATATATTTCATTAGCTCTATATATGTCTGTCGGTTTATATATTTGCATATCTATCTGTCTGCTAGCCTGTCTGTCTGTCTATTGGTCTGGTTGTCTGTCTGTTTGTTTGTCTATTGTGTTCCTGTCTGTCTTTATGTCTTTCGTTTTGCTTGATTGTCTGTCTATCTGCGATCGGTCGGTCTGTCTCCGTCAATTTGCCAGTCTGTCTCAGTGTCAGTTGTTGTAGATAGTATGATGTATGTAAAATAAATGGGATAAAGAGAAAAAGAAGCAGTAAAGTAAATATTGGATATATGGTGCTAGCCAACATTTTGTAGACCAATCGGCACTCCATGAATTATTTATTTTGTTCGCTCGTATCGAATTTGAGTGTAGTCCACACAAACACTATTAGTAGTGAGTGCACTGGGCTGAACTTTGAGTGAGTTTTCCTTTTTTTAACCAATGTCCCTCGCCATTAGACGAACACTCTCCGACTTCTGAGGTACTTGTAATTTACGTCCCACAAGTCAAGGACGAGAAGTAAACAGTTATATCCTACTGACTGGCGTGTGAAATGAACTCAATACGCCGTGGTCAGCGGGAAAAGTTTCGGTGCATTAACCTCTCGGCAACGATGACCTCCACTCGATGTATAATGTGGGCATTTCTTCTTCTTTCGTTCGCTCATGGCGTGATTTACTGGCATCTTGATGAATGTGGTGCGTCTCCTGGCTGGTTGCCTATGTCTTCAGCACCTTGTCTTTGCTAGAGGAGACTGTGGTCTTACTCGAGTTTAGACACCGATGAGAAAGCAGACATCAAAGGCACAAATGCAAGCCTAGATATAGGAGATATGTGTGGCGGAGTCCTTATAGGACCGGTCAATTATAAACTCTTCTGAGGACTGGTCTTTCTTCAGAGTTCAATCATAACACTCTCCTTCACCCCCTCCCCCACCCACCCCACCCACACCTATAAAATGTAAAGGGACATATAACACTGGATGCCTTCGGAAAATCCACAGACAAAGCAAAACCTGAACTTAAAACAACTACAATACGAACAGAACAACCATATTAAGCCAAAACAGACATTTGGTCTAACAAAGTAGGCGTAGAAACGTGCAAGACTAAAACATGAAATATGAATACAAGGCAATCAAGAAACAAAAACCAGCGCTGTTCAACGAGCTACAAAAAGTAAATGACGCAAAAAATGCAGCCAAATTTTGAAAACCAAATGTGGGGGACACAACATATAAGCCTAAAATATAGCCAGCCAACACAGTGACATTTGAACGTGGCCACAGCCATCTTAGTTGTTGAAGTATATTGATCATCATCAGCATCAAATATTCAGCTGTTAGGCTGGTCGTGAAGTTTCCAGATCATTCCATGCCATTCACAATGAATACGATTAGCTATATGTGACTCCAGTGAACATGTGAGAGATAATAAATGCAGACACAGTGTATGTGGTATTAGAAAATGTTATTAAATCTAAATTAAATTGTTACATCAAATTAAATTTTATAATTTTACATTTTACCTTAGATCTGTTTGTGTTGTACCTTATGAAGAAAATTATGTTATATCATCGAAAATCAGAGAAACGGCGTAAATGGATGCTCCATAGGAGCAGCCTCGCCCGGTAGGGATAGTCATGTGCACCAAAAGACTCCAGACCGTCAACAGGGTGCAAAAGATTACTGTTATTGAATGTAGGAACTTGGAATGTAAGAACAATGAGTGCAGATGGAAAATTGGATAACATCAAACAAGAAATGGGTAGAGATAATATTAACATATTAGGATTGTGTGAAACGAGATGGACAGGGACAGGGATTAAGAAATGGGAGGATTTAAAATTATATATTCTGGAGGAGAGGAAAGGCAAAGAGGTGTAGCAATTATCTTATATCTGAAAACATCAAAATTTATTAAAGGATATTGGGCAGTGTCAGACAGGGTTATATTGGTAAAATTAACCTGACATACCTTTTAGCATAAACATCATTCAAATATATGCCTCAGCGGGAGAACGCAGTGAAGACAGTGTAGAAGAATTTTATTATGGCACGGAGAATGCTTTGAAGAAATGTAAAAATTCAGAAATAAACATCATAATGGGTGATTTGAATGCTAAAGTAGGAAATCAAGGTGGTGGGTGCACAGTATGTAAACATGGTTTAGGACAGGGATGTCAAACTCAATCGCTCAGCGGCCCAAAACTCAAATCAAACGCAAGGTTGAGGGCCGAACAGGATAAACATTCAATAAGTGCTCATTACATTTTCCATGTTGAGGACTTTACCACACGGCGATCCTTGGTGTATAATGCTATGATGTGATATCAATTCACCAGTACAGTTCTCGTACATCTCTAACCGCATCCTTCTAACTAGTCCACTAGTCGCCGGTGCTCCATTTGTTGTCAGTCCAACGAGTTTGCCCCAAGGCAGGTTCATGCTGGTTAAACTTTTACATACGTTGTCAAAAATGTCTTTTCCTGTCGTTGTCCCATGCATGGATTTCATGTCCAATATTTCCTCTGTGACATTCAAACTGGAGTCCACTCCACGGATGAAGATGGCGAGCTGTGCAGTGTCAGTCGTGACATTACTTACATCGACAGCAATGAAGAATGCAACAAAGTCTTTGCCCTTTTTCGATCAGCTGTGTTTTCACATCAGTGGCCATTTCATACAACCGATCAACAACCGTATTTATGCCAAGGCTTACCTTTGCAAACATCTGCTTTTTGTCTGAACACAAGACGTCACACACTTTCATCATGAAGCACTTCACAAACTCTCTATAAATGGTCAGCCTGATTTTGCGATCTCCTCAGCCACAATAAAACTTGCTTTCACAGCAGATTCAGTTTGTGATTTTGTTTTGGTGAAAAACATCTGCTGTGATATAAGATGCCTCTTCAATTCTTCTACCTTCTGTAGCTTCTGCTCTGCATTCAGGCTGTTTAACTTGTCTTGATGTTTAGTCTCGTAGTACCGTCTCAGATTATATTCTTTGATCACAGCATCATTATCTCCACAAATTAGACACACAGGTTTACCGCCAATATCAGTAAACATATATTCAGTCTCCCAGCGGCTTTGAAAGGCTCTGTTTTCAGAATCAACTTTTTTCATGGTCATTTTAAAGACTAGCTTTGATTTAAAAAAAAAAAAAAAAGATTGTGCATCTACCCACAGACGCTTGATTGATATCAGGTTGGTCGTAGTGGGAAAAGGTGATGTAATATCCGGGCACTACACTGCTTTCATTTCTTATGCGCTAATCCAAAACGACCAACAGAACGTTGCTGGGTCACTATAACGACGAACACCCACTCATTACACAACTTTTATTTTCGCTTTTTCTGATCTAAGCGAGAACGCCCTCAGGTAGCCTATCATTCAGCAAGGCTGATAATTAGGGAATTTGATTTGCACTTTATATCGTGGCCATTAAAAATAGTGTTGCCTAAAATTCTCTCTCGGGCCGAATATATTTGTACGTCGGTTGAGACCTCTCGGGCCTGGTATGATTGTACGCCGGGCCTGATGTGGCCCGCGGTCCTTGAGTTCGACACATGTGGTTTAGGAGAACGAAACGAGAGAGGATACACACTCGTAGAATGGGCAAAAGCACATGAACTGTTTGTCGGAAACACCTGGTTTAAGCAAGATCACAGAAGATTATGGACACGGATGAGTCCAGACAGCAGGATTAGAAACCAGATCTATTACATCCTGATCAACAGAAGGTTTCGAAATGCGTTCACAGTCGCAAAAACAGTTCAAACTGTAGACTGTTACAGTGATCAAAGATTGGTTATAGGCACATTGAAGGTAAAGATAAAGAAAGTCAAGTATACACTAGGAAACACTAAATATGATCTGTGTGTATTAAAAAATGACAAAGAAATACAAGACAATTTTAACATAGAAGTAAAGAACAGATTTGATGTATTGTTTAATCTAAAGATCTTATTTCAAGATGTGGATGATCAATGGTAAATTTAGAATAATTCAATCAATTTAGCTGAAGAAACAACTATACCAAAATTAAAGAAAGTAGGTCGTAAGAAATGGATGACTGAAGAAATGTTAAGACTAATGGAAACAAGAAGACACGCAAAAACAATCCTGACAAATATGAAGAGATTCCCAGAAATGTCAGAAAATTATGTAAAGAAGCAAAATAAGAACGGCTGGAAAATAATTGCATTGAAATTGAAAAACAACACAACAGTAAAAATACAAAATTAATGCACAAAAGAATTCAGATGCTTATTAATAAAATGATCACCTACATCAATAGGCTGCCTGAAAACAACCGATGGAAAAATCATAACAGAAAAACATGAGACTTTACATACATGGTCAGATTATGTGAAAAAGCTTTATGATGATACAAGAGAAGAACATTATGATATTCAGAGTAATAATGAAGGACCATCAATTCTGAAGATAGAAGTTCAGAATGCTTTTAACCATATGACATCTGGCAAGACCCCGGGTCCAGACAACATCTCAACAGAAATTATCACTGCCCTAGAAGAATATGGAAAAGATAAAATCACTAGACTGCTGAACACAATATATGATACTGGAGTAATTTCGATATTTATTGCAATCCCGAAGAAATTAGTAGCCTTGGAATGTGATCAATATCGAATGATTGGTATAATGAGCCACATCACAAAGATTTTGCTAAGAATTATCATGCAAAGAGCTAGGAAGAAAATACAACCCGAAATAGGAGAAGAACAATGTGGGTTTGTAGAAGGCAAGGGTACAGTAAAAGATGTGTATATGCTGAGAACAGTACTTGAACGCTCTATAGAAGTAAACACAGATTTACATCTTTGCTTTATCGACTACACAAATGCTATGGATAAAGTAAGACGTGTCAACATGATGGAGATCTGCAAATTGGTGGGAAAGACCTAAGAATCATAAAAAAACATACACAGGTGTTGACCTCATCTGGCAGAGGACTGACGAGAACAAAGCCCTCTTCGAAAGCTATCTAGATCAGAGCAACCAGACAGACATGAGAGTCCGGAATCTTGCCAAGGAGGTTACCTCAGAAAGGTGTTAGATTCAGAACATTTCGGATGAAGACACAGTGACAGTAAAAGAAATCAAGGCTGTGCTTCGACGATCAAAAAACAGCGCTCCAGGGCCAGATGGCATAAAATATGACGACATCAATAAGTGTACCGACAACGAGCTAGAGAAACTAGCAGGCATGTACAACAACAGTATAGGGAGTGCGAGCATCAAGGAGGAGTGGTTACACAGCTATCCGATTCCCTTCTGTAAGCCTGGCAAAGACCACACAAAAACTCAGGGATATCGAGTAATAACCATGCAGAATACAATAGGCAAACTGCTGGAGAAGTTAATTCCCAGACAAATATCAAGCCAGCTAGAGAAGCAAGGTGTTTTCCCACCCACCCTGGGAGGGTACCGTCCCAAAAGAGAAACCTGGACCAATGCAGAAGTTTTTGCCCATGATGTTTATGAAGGTTTCCACTCAGGCATTGAAACCTTTGCTGCAGCGATTGATCTGGAGGACGCGTACAACAGAGTACTATTGGATTTTCTAATGCGCCAGCTTCTTGAACTCAAGATCAGTCTTTTCCTCCTTAGTTGGATCGCTGCAGCCTTCTTCCAACGGAAAGTAGTTTTCAGATGTTGCAGTTGGCCGTCCGAACCAACAACAATATATCCTGGCCTACCACAGGTATCACCATTATCTCCGGTGCTGTTCAACGCCTACACTGTGAGAATCACCAGCGAGCAGATCACTGGACCGGACAGGGGAGGACATTGTCATATGCCGACGATGTTTTGGTGTATCGTCAGGGTAAGGATAGAGATCAGGTTGCTGTGGAACTGTAGACCGAACTAAAACGCATAAGTACTTGGTGTGCTGAAGCTGGGGCAATGGTAAACCCAACAAAGGCAACAGTGACATGGTTCTCTCTGAATAATCATATTGTCAGCACGCCAACAGCAACTGTTAATCTGTGTTCAGAGACCGTGGAAAGAACGCAGGCAATGATTTACCTGGGGATACGTTTTGATCAAAGCCATTCTTATAACGAGCACATAGACCAGATGATAACAAAGGTCATGCGGCGGTTGGCTGCGATGCGGGTGATGGCGGCAGCAAACTGTGAGCAGCGCCATCTATGCCTTCTATACGAGTGGCTGGTCATGTCTGTTTTTGAGTATGCGATGGCGATCCTGACTCTCAGCCGTAAGCAGATAGAAAGGATGGAAAGGATACAAAACGAAGCTATGCATATTATTCTTGGATGTACAAGAGATACTGCATGCAGGGCGATGCGCTACCTTCTTGATTTTCCAACCATTGAAGACAGACTACAAATTTGCAGAGCACGTGCCTACCTCAGAGACAACACAAATACACAACATTCACTGCATAGTGAAATTAGGAAGGTGAAGGGCAGCAGGTTAAAAAGAATCAGGTTGTGGATGGGTCAAGCAGAAGACATTCTTCAACAGGTGTGTTCACTGGATGACTTAGAACCTGGCGAAGAGTGGGTACAAGTGCCAGCAGATTTATGTACGTCCCTTTCAGTTTGCATGCAACTAGACAGAAAAAGCAGACAAGAAAATCCGGCTCCTGTGGAGGCGGAAGTAAAAGCGTTGATTTTCGAGAATTCGTTAGACGGTGATGCTGTCATTTACACAGATGGGTCGGTCGTCCGACATGTAAGAAGCTCATGGGCCTTTACGGCGCGGGCCGGAGGGAGAATTGTGAAGGAGGACTCTGGTGCTTTTGTTGAGACCACAAATAGTCTGACTATGGAAGTCATGGCAGTAAGTAAAGCAATAACATGGCTCGAGACTCAGACATTCACTAGGGCATGTGTCCTTAGCGACTCAATGAGCATGCTGAAGAGGATAGAGTCGGGGTGGGTCCTAAGAGAGTGGTTGCTGTCTCTGGAGCGGTCTCGGCTGGCAAAGATTAGTTTCATCTTCGTGCCAGGGCTTGCGGGAGTACAAGGAAATGAGCGGGCTGACAAGCTCGCAGGTATGGCTAATGTGGAGGGCGGACGCGCCATGGACCAGGCTGATATTCTGAATGCGCTACGAGAAGTAAGACTTTTGCGAGAACCAAGCGATGACTGCGAATCTACAACAATGGTCAGACTGCGAGAGCAGCAAATTAAAAGAGGGGTGGCCAAACAAGAACATACGTAGGAAGCCAAAGAAGATTGATAAACCAGCACAGAACTGGTGTCGTTAGCCGCTACAGGCTGCTGGATTTGCTGAGGAGCGGATCCGAGCACTTATGGACTGAATGGTTCGATGTGCAATGAGGATGATCTGTCGATTAACTAACTAAAAAACACACATAGGTAACAACAAGCTGCCATAAAGATTGACAATGAAGTAGGTCAATATTAGCCTATTAAGAGAGATGTGAGACAGGTATGTGTAATGTCTCCAGATCGTTTTTCCTTGTACAGTGAAAGTATGTTCAGAAATGTTGACGATATGAAAGGAATCATCATTGGGGGACATAACATATAAAACATTAGGTATGCGGATGATATAGTATTGATTGGAGACAATGAGTAGGCATTGCATCATTTAGTAGATGCGATTGTTGCACACAGTGAACAACTTGGGTTAGAATTAAATTGTCAGAAAACACAGATTATGGTCGTCACTAGAAATAACGAAGTACCACAATGTAATATACAAGTAAATGGGAATATTCTTAAACAAGTGAATCGGTACAATGATCTCGGAACAGTCGTAACATCTAGTGGAGGATGCCTTGAAGAGATTAGAACAAGAATCGACATGGCGAAAGCAGCCTTTTGCAGATGAAAAACATACTGACCAATACAATTATGGCATTGTCAACGAGAAAGAGAGTGTTTAGGTGCTACATTGAACATATGCTTTTGTATGGGTGTGAAGCATGGACAATGAGCAGACAAGCTGAAAAACATCTGATGGCTATGGAAATGTGGTTCCTGAGGAAAATGCAAAGAATACCATGGACAGGCAGAAAAACCAATGACCACGTCCTACAAGAAACAAATGAAAACCGCAAACAGATTAGGGAAATTAGACGTAGACAGTCACAGTTTTATGGTCACATTATGAGAAGAAATAAATTGGAGAACTTAGTGACAACTGGCAAGATCGAAGGGAAGAGAACAAGGGGAGGACAGAGAAGTATATGCCTGGATGGCTTGGCCACGTTGTATGGTCGAGTCAAGAATACGGAACTGATCTACGAATCTGGTGATCGAGTTAGATGGCAAAACATGACCGTCCACGCTTACCGGCATGGCTCATGATGATGATGATGATGATGATGATGATCATCATCATCATCATCATCATCATCATCATCATTATGGTCGAAAAGTCGTTTCCCTGTATTGTGGTGTACTTTATTTTTGTCTTATTTTTACGATGAATATTCCATCCATCCATCATGTGCCATGCCGATAAGCGTGGGCGGTCATGTTCTGCCATCTCACTCGATCACCAGAGTCGTGGATCAGCTCCGTGTTCCTGTCTCAACCATGCCCAGGTATTTATTTCTCGGTATTCCCCTTGGTTTCTTCCCTTCGATCTTACCAGTCGTTACCAAGTTCTCCAAGTCATTTCTTCTCATAATATGCCCAAAAAATTGTGAATGTCTACGTCTAATAACTCTAATCAGTTTATGATCTTCATTTGTTTCTTGAAGGACTTGTTCATTGGTTTTTCTGTCTGTCCATGGTATTCTTTGCATTTTCCTCAGGAACCACATTTCCACAGCCATCAGCTCATTTTCAGCTTGACTGCTTATTGTCCACGTTTCACATCCATACAAAAGTATAGGTTCTATGTAGCACTTCAACACTCTTTTTCTCGTTTCAATCGACATCTTTTTTATTCTTTGCTTCCCTTATGGAAGAGGCGACTAAGGAGGCTTGATGGTTCCGTCGCCCTGCTACTGAGTGAGTGCGTGACGCGACACTGTGAGCTGTGAGTTTCGTGTGAAATGCTTTTGAATCTGCCCGAGGTATTTTGGAACGTGACTGCATGTTCGGAGCAATGGCAGATGGCTATGTCCCAGAGTTGACCGGTTTTTGCCTTATGCAGAAATGCGTGGCTGCTGGGCTTCTGGTTGACTGCCACTACCATCGACGATGAACTGTATTTCGTGGACTGTGTGGGTGAACATCTAGGAAACATCCAGATGGGAAAATGACTGCCGATTCCATCAGAAATGAACTGGGTGTTTTGTGGGGGACTATTGTGTTGACATTCTGGCGGCGGCATTATGCACAGTGTATCTGTGCGGGCTGTTGTTTGTCGAGACTCCTGTCTTTTTCACTTTTCACATTGGGCAGTGGGGGGGCATTTTGTGTGATATTCACTGGCACAGGAACGGGGCATAATGGGGACGACCCGTTGCTGTGAAGTTGGAACTGCGACTAACTAACTAACTAACTAACTAATCTTTTTTATTGGTTATTATGTTTTTCATCTTCAAAAGGCTACCTTCGCAATGGCAATTATTGTTCTAATCTCTTCAAGGCATCACCCATCAGATGTTATGACTGTGCCGAGATAACTGTATCGATTCACTTGCTTAAGTATATGCCCATTTACTCGTATATCACATTGTGGTATTTCCTTCTTCCCAGTGGCGACCATAATCTGTGTCTTCTTAATATTCAGTTCACCCTAGATGTTCACTAGATGTTCACAACCGCATCTACTAAATTTTGCAGGTCCTGTTCATCGTCTGCAATCAAGATTGTATATCTAATGTTATTGATGTATCGTCCCCCAATGTTGATTCCTTCTATATGAGTATATCTTCTATATTTCTGAAAATATTTTCACTGTACAGGGAAAAAAGATCTGGAGACATTACACATCCCTGTCTCACACCTCTTTTAATAGGCTGATATTGACCTACATTGTTATCAATTCTGATGGCAGCTTGTTTCCAATATATGTTTTTTAAAAGGCTAAGGTCTTTTCCATCAATTTGTAGATCTTCAAGCATCCTTATCATGTCAACATGTCTCACTTTATCGAGAGCCTTTGTGTAGTCAATAAAGCAAAGATATAGATCTTTGTTTACTTCTATAAAACGTTCAATTACTGTTCTCAGTATATACACAACATTTACTGTGCCCTTGCCTTCTACAAACCCACATTGTTCTTCTCCTATCTCGGGTTGCATTTTCTTGATAACTCTTTGCATAATAATTCTCAGCAGAATCTTCGTGATGTGGCTCATTATACTAATTGTTCGATGTTGATCGCATTCCAAGGCTCCTGATTTCTTCGGGATTGCAATAAATATAGAATTACATAATTCAAGAGGTATATCTTCTGTATCGTATATTGCATTCAGCAGTCTGGTGACTTGGTCTATTTGTGACGAAACGCCAGTGGTCCATGTCCTTATGCATTCTTTGATTTTGGGAAAACAGGGGGAAATGGCTTTCGGGAACTCTCAGTTCTCTTGTCCGATCAATTCCCCTGAAGGATAGTTCTCTGGGTTAGCTCTACAACCCGATCTTCTTAATAGAATGATTGGAAGTCTGGCGTGTCTTGGGGAAAACCCGATGGCGCGCCTTGCACCAAATACACACTAGTGTAAATTCTTAGGCCACCAATGTCCGTGGAAACAACTAACAGGTGTTGAATGCCTCCTGTCAAATTGACACTTTCAAGAGGGAGATAGATGAAGGGCAGAGTCCTACTGGTGGTTTTGAAAAGGTAAAAACAGGTTGTAAGTAGTCCTGCACTTATAAATCTCTATTGTCTCGACTGGTGAGACGAATTGGCGAAAAGCGAGTCCTGCCATGTCGAAGGTGGGTTGACAGTTGGCCAGTCCAGCTAGGCATCTTATTCTGGGAACGAATCTGAGCAAAATATTTCCCCAGATGATTCCGCTTGTTCTTGGCAGCCGATGGGCGGGGGGCTATCTTTCTTCCTACGGCCTTACCTCTGCTTAGTGTCATCTTTAATTTAAATCTACACACGACATATATACAGTATGCCGGAAGGAGGGGAGGACCCCGTGGGGACGGGTTCCCACCATCTATGTTCTATTTTCTTTAGGCGGAGGAGGATAGACACTGTGTTAACTCTTTCGTCTTTTGGCGGATAGGGGGGCCAGGTGGACTGAATAGTTACTGGTCGATAAGATCATCTAGATCTGCGTGTAATGTGAGGTACTGTCGGTGCATTGCGGCAACAGCTCAGACAAGAGCAACGGCCGGAAGGAGTGGTTTCTTCTTTCCTATTCTTGCTAGGGATAGGGAACTACACTTCGTTCCCTACAAACTTACTACTATTTTTTTTTTTTTTTTTAGCATATCCTTTACAGGACTTAGCTGTCAACACCAGCATCTTTCAGCTGTATGTTGATCTCTTGGCAAGATTACGCTCAGTAGTTTGCCATTGCTTTCTGAGCGGCCGGCTCAGTTATCCCGCAAGTCACGAGCGGGGGTCGAACCGCCTCAGCTCTCGCTCCGCTACGAGACTCTGCGTGATAAACGGGATTACAGAGAGAAAGTGTTGTAGCCCCACAGCCAGAGAGACCGGCCTTACAACTATAAGCGGGGAAAACATAATTACCCCACACAACACTACAGGAGCTTTGTCGTGAGAAAGGCAGGGTTTGCAAGTAAGAGGGAAGCCTGGAACAGAATGTGCCTAGTAATAATAAAAGCATGGTGTGATGAGTGAATCTTGTATGCAAAGAGTTCATAGGGTCAAACGACACGACCTAAACAAGCTGAAGGCCTAGTCTAGGAAAGATGCCGCCAATCCAGGACCTCTTGACAGGTCAGGCCATTCACTCGGGCCTCTTATCTATTGGATTTTGGGTGAGGTAAATGATGTCACGTTTATTAAACTGAGGCCCATGTTGGTCCTCAGGATTGTGGTGTTTGAGTCAGTCCAATCGCTCACTAATGTTTATCCTCTCCAGGGTCCTTCTTTTGGACGTGAATAAATCGGAAAGTATCAACAGACCTCTAAGCTAAAGTTATATACACCTGATGAAGCCAGGTAAAGATATTGGCCATACCACACATGGTGTTGCTATCTCTGAGAGAGAGGCAAGACTGGTCTTGGGTGAATGACACTTTGCGGTGATGGCACCACTTAAGTCCTTTCGACGACATAGGCTCGAGTACAGTTTGGTTCGTGGCTGGGCCTACGCATGATTATCCTGCATACCCAATTTTGAACAGGACAGTGAAAGGCACCTATCCATTCCACATTCATGAACTATTCCCATTATTTGAAATTATACCCCACCTTGTGCCAAATTAACCTTGAATTGACTATGTAGTGAAGTCCTCACAAACCAGTGGCTTTGGTTCTACAGAAGCCTGTTGTACGTACAACCAATTACCTGGAAGGAAGGAAATTCTTGCACACGCGGTGAGCTGTATGTGGCCAGATCGGACAGTGTATGAAGCTGGTTCTGTGAAGATAGCTACCTGAGGCTCTGTGCCTGAACTGACTTTATCCTTGTTGTGTTTTATAGAAAACTATCTCTGTTGTAACTGCCTTGATGTTTTCCTGTGCTGTCCTTTATTAATGTATTAAAATTAGGTTATATTTGACTCTGACTATCGCCATGTTTTCTATGGGTCAGCCAGAAGGACACCTCAGGGAATAGGCCCCGAGGTTGAAAGAGAGAGTGACAGTGAGTCCGGGGAACGGAGGAGGGTTGGCAAGCAAAGACCTATCCCAGCCAGAGCTAAAGATTATTCTTGAAAACATTGTGACAAGGGTATTTGGGACCCTCCACGTAGCTTGTTACACTATTCCATATTCTTCTAAGGCATTGATCATTTCTATTGTGATGTTATCTGTACCTGGGGTCTTGCCAGCTTTCATATGATTAAGAGCATTCTGAACTTTCATCTTCAAAATTAATGGTCCTTGATTATTATTCCGATGACCATATTGTTCTTCTCTTGTGTCATAATAAAGGTCTCTCACATAATCTGACCGCGCATGTAAAATCTGATCTTTTCTATTATGATTTTGCCATCTTTGGTTTTTAGGCAACCCGTTGATGTGTGTGTTCTTTTGTTAGTGACGCAATTAATTCTTTTGTACATTAATTTGGTATTCCGGGTGTAGTGTTGGTTTTAAATTTCCTTGCAATTTTCCTCAAGCCAGGTTTCTTTTGCCTCTTTACATAGCTTCCTAATTTTCCTGTGAATCTCTTCATATTTTTCCTTGTTATTTTTGTTATTTCTTCTTTCTTCCATGAGTTTTAAGATGTCTTCCGTCATCCATTTCTTGCGTCATTTTATCTTTATTTTTGGGATGGTTGTTTCTGCAGCTTGGTTGACTGATTTCTTTAATATTTCTCATTGGTCGCTGACGTCTTGAAATAATATTTCCATATCGGACAATGCATCAAATCTGTTCTTTACCTCTACGTTGTATTTATTTTTTATTTCCTCACTCTTCAGTGCCTATAGATAAAATTGTGTGTTTCTTGGTGATGAATATTATCATTGTTAATTTTACACTGTGAATTTAGTTTGCAAGATTTGCGTTCGTGGTAAGGTACGTTCCTGTGTCTGTCTTTATTATGTCTAACTTTTTCCGCAGGAGTCATACACATCTAACTTGCTTTCATTGTACAGTGTTATATCCTGCTGCCTCCGTTACTTCTTTTATCTATTACAATTCATGCCCATAAGTGTATTCTTCTGCTTTCTTTAATTCCATGTATGTCTGCATTGTTAGCTCTGGGCAAGCTTTTTTTTAAATGTTGTCTTTGGTTTACCCCTTTCTCATTTTTTAAATATTATTTTTCCCCTGGTGCTGTCACTGGTGCTTCTTCGTGCTAATGTTAGACGACTACCAAGCCATGAGAGTCTTCGCATGTTGGTTGCTTTAAGAAGTTTGTTTCTTGTTGTGACGAAACGACGCTTCATCTGTCTTTTGTCAATTAGGTTTCGGCCCTATTCGTCGCGTCATCAGGGACTTTCTCGGTTATTTATAGACTGGGAAAAGCCGAGATGGGATTTTCCGTCTAGAATCTTCTCGAAGCACCTGGATTTGAGTGACCCGGGGTTGCTGGGTGCTCCAACAAATTCTCGTGCAGAAGAATCTAGAGATTCTAGTCCGGGGAATGAATGTTATCCGTGAAGTTGACTTGCATCAAGAAGCACTCGTTTCTCGTGCGCTTCGGTACGCACGTAGGAGAGACGCGGCTGGAACTGTCATTCACTGTCTACCTCTCAAGGCGTGAGGACGCATGGCTCTGCTAGGCCGATTGTATAGCGTCTCACACCCAACCAAGATGAAGCTGACTGTTATCCCATTACGGCATGCTTGCCCATGAACAGTTCTGGTAGCTGACTGGAGTCTGGTTCACGTAATTCAGGTATTTACTTGGTTAATTAATTTAACTTTGTAATTGATCACAAAACGCAATCGTTCTAATCTCATTAAATATGTGGTTGACTTTGCATCGCTAATGAGGAATGGATCGATAAAGCAGGTTGAGAATCTAGGGCGATCTCCAACTGTGCCTGTCGCATTATTTACAAGCCGTGTAGTTTCGGTAACTGCTTGAAATGTAAGCCTGTGATAGCGGGGTATTGTGTTCACCTGTTAGTAAACATATGTGGTAAATCGTTGCATATACTAAGTTGCTGTTCTATAATAGGATACAGTTACTAGTGTATGTTATGAACCTAACTTAGGTCAGTCAGTAGCTGAAGCTAGAAGAACTGTGGGATATCCAGGTAAGTTGTTAGTTGGAGAATTCAGACAGTAATGTGCTTAGCTATTAAGTAAGGAGAGCACTTAATACTTAGCCATAGGGAATGATGTAACTATTGTGTGTTAACGTAATAATGAATTCATTTTGTGGAACTGTGGAATTCTGTGAGAAGGTAAGTTCTTCATTTATGATATATATATGATGTGTCATGATGTATATATATTAGGTCATGTTATGTGATACTTCTAGGAGCGATACCGAACGCCGAATGGTTCGACGCGTGATAACAATGCGTTACCGTCGCGATGTAAACATGCGCTCTTAATTCGTTTCTTTACTGTCCTGATCTTTTCATACTGCATAAGTACGAGTCAGTGCTGATGTGATAGAAGTATGGAAGGACAAAAGGAGGGTGAATGAGACACGGGGACAGATGGGATCTGGGGATTTGAGAGCAAGTTATGAAAGTATGGGACTGGCGAACCAGGCCAGCCGTGAAGTTCGGCCCAGGCCAAAGCTAATCCACTTGGAAGGTCAGAACTGGTGCAGAACCCTTGGAACATGTGGGGAACATGTTTTCCCAAGATGACTTCTTGACTCTAGGGAAGAGTCTAATAAGAAGAGTTTTGCTACAAGGTGGACGGGATGTTCCACCAGCGAAATGGAGTGTGTATATACTTTATGTGGTCATGTATTGTTACTATATCCCAAGTGATGGTACATTGATCGTTAATATGTTTGCTATTGAATGTATAATGTAAGGTTGGGGTCCAGGGAAGCCTCACCTTAATGTTTAGTTCTGTTAACTCTAGAACTAGGATAGCTATTGACTTTAGCGACAACTGGTAGATGAATAGGGATAGGTGAGACGTACGATCAGACTCGTCATTCTTGTTACTTACTCTGTTTGACGGGCTGTTCACTGAGGCCATCTGACATTGACGGATACCCATGCTTTACTACTCTTAACATAGAGATGATGCTCTAGTTAGTTGTATAACTAATTAGTCTTGACTGAGGGTTGAGTAGTCAATGATTTGATGCATGTGGACTAATGTTTGGGGCCGACTACTCTCACCGATCGCTCTTCCTTTCAGGAGTTGCCTGTTGAGGAACCAGCCTACTACACTTGTTGATTGCCTGAAACCACTTCGTGTACCACAGCGAATGGTACAGACACTTACTTACCACGCCTGACTCAACCACATCTTGCGAAAGGGTGAATCATCCTGACTGAATGATTCTCACCAAGTTAATTCTAGTGCCCTGAAATTGCACATGTGGGACGTGATGGTTTGTGTCGTTTTTCTGACAGTTTGAAGATGCTCTATTTCAGCAATGAGATGTTCAGCAACCTGAGCAATCATGCTCAAGTGTAAGAGGCAATCGACTTTATACGGAATGATGTTGCTATGTTTACCCAGTGAGATGTATCAAGTTGGGGTAATCTCAGCTCTGGGAGCTCATCAAGTCCAAGTCTATTGTTGATCCGCCTAAACGTCGGAAACTTAAAGCAGAGATTGGCACATAACCGTGTGCAGTTCCTACGTCAGTACTAGTGGCAGGTCATGATGAGACCTACACCAGCCTACGTATAGTGACTAGAAAGTGTTATCAGGTATATAGGACAACTAATTATTGCCCAAAGGAACATTGTTGCAGTGAACTGTGAAATAGGAGCTTGATCCAATGGTGTAACTATAGAGTCACCGACTATGAAAGGTTTTTCTCATATGACTCTTGTGAACTCGCAGCAGTACTATACTATTACCCAACCAGGGGTACGTGCTATTATTCAGGGACCATTAGATTGGTCATTGGCTACAGACATTTATTGAAGTCGAAAGTAACTGGGGTAACTCCAGGAGGAGGGTCTCCCAGCCAGGCGGTCTATAGAGAACTGTTTAGTGCCTTTAACAGTGATCATTAGGAAGTGATAGAAGTGCAGTTCGTCCAGTGATTGTGGTCCAAGTGGTTAACTCCTCTTGTTGTCGATCCAAGCTCTGGGGACGGAATGGTCTCCAAGGTGCTAGTCATCTCACTGGAAGGAAGCCGGGTGAGTGGCGGACCGACTGGACTGGACATCTGCATCCAGTCTACTTCTCAGCCTGATGATGATTGGAGCCATATCTCTAATTCTGTCTCTACTCTATCCTCTACTTTTGTAAATAGAATTATTCTATCAGGGTGTTCAATTCATTTCTATATTCTCAAGGGTAGAATAAACTTTGTGTATGTTGACGTACTCTTTGTACAATTATTGAGTGTGGTCTCGGACGATGCTTCATTGTTCCTTGCCCAAGGGAGTAGGTAGATAGTGGGGGGTCTAGAATCTGGAGGGGCTTGTAGACATAATTAACTAATACGAGGTCAACAGCAGAATAAACAGTGTATCTATCTGTCCAGCCCCTGGGGTTAGAATACACGGGAGTGCTAGAGACACCTCGGGTGTGGTTAACTCTCAGTACCCGAGGCGATCTTGTCACACATGTTTGCTTCCTCACTTTGAACTCAAACATAATCCACGCACGTCCTACTACCTTGTAGTGCATTGGACTAATATTTTTGGGTGTGGATTAGCTTTGGCTATTACCAGTGTCCCTCGCCATCAAGCAAACCCACTCAGACTTCGGAGGTACTCATACTTTATGTCTCTAAGTCAAGGGCGAGAAATCAACATTTTATTCCAACTGACCGGTGTAGAACCGGCTACCTCGGTATCAGCACACCGGAAGTTTTAAGAGCGATCGCTCGTATCCATTTGGTCATGGTAACCTCTAAGAAGTATGCTATGTTCTATATGTTTTCCAGAACTTTCTCCTTTGTAAATGTTTCTATGCAGTTGGTTATTTTTCTATAGAACATCTCTTATGACTCTAGGCTTATTTCGTATTCCTTATTCCTTGTTTATTTTTCAGACCCGTGTACTGCGACTGAAGTATACTAAAGGGTACAGGAAATGTAGTCCTATAGATGTCGTTGTGGTGTTAAGGGTTAAGCTTTCATATATTCCAAGCCACGACATATAAGATGAAGTGACCATTTCCCTTCCTCGTCGTTTATCCTTTCAAGACACTTCCCAGAAAGTTCTGACAATAACTCCCCGCTACCTATGTTTGTACAGTTGGAAACAGAAAACAAATTCTGGGGTTAACTGCGACATCCTCTAAAGCAGTGGTTCTCAACCGGTGGGGAATCCCCCCCCCCCCGGGGGGAATTTTAGGGTTTCCAGGGGGGGGGGGAATGAAGATAATTTCAAGATCACGTTAATACAAGAACCGATTACTTGATATTGCTTTTCCCTTCATACTTTACAGTTATGCACGTCTCATTCTTCTAAAATTCATTTTATAAAGTAAGTAGACCCACAAATCACGTTTTATGTTGATGTCTATACCTGTTTTAACATATTTACCTTCCATTTTTACGTAAACTGTGTAGGGGTGGGGGGATTTTTAGGTAGGAAATATGAAAAGGGGGGGGGGGGTGACGTTCTGAAAATATGGTGAAGGGGGGCACGGGCCAAATTTTTTATAGGAAGGGGGGGGGGGATGACGTTCTGAAAATATGATGAAGGGGGCACGGGCCAAAAAAGGTTGTGAACTACTGCTCTAAAGGATATGTTGCCGTTTGTTTGTGTTAAGTGTTATACCACATGAAACAAATACACACAATTACATTTATGGTAATATGACATTTATGGCATTAGTTCAAATGCCAGTCAAAAATATCATGTCACATATAAAATAAGTTAGCGATACCATTAATAGGATATTTAATGTAATATCAAGGAGAAATAGGAAGATGGTTTTTAACATTTTCCCACATGTAAAATAAAGCTATTACTTTCACAAAATCTTAGAAGAAAGTTAAATTACTATCGAATCTTTTATGTTGCATTTATTCTTTGTTATTATCAATAGAAAACTTTACAAAAAGAAATGAAGACAAACCTATAGTTATTTGAATAAATAGAACATTTATCTTACTCAAAGTAATGTCCCTTGAAAATATTTTTTTCCTCTCGCTCGCTTTTGAAAGCAAGTGTAGTTCATACACAATACTTCTAGTAGTGATGGACAAATTTTGCGTGTGGAATAGCTTTCCTTATTACCAGTGTCCCTCGTCTTCAGGCAAACCCACTCCGACTTCGGAGGTACTTGTAATTTGCGTCCCCAAGTCAAGAACGAGAGGTCAAAATTTTAGTGCAACTGTCCGGTGTAGGGGTTGAAGCCATTACCTCGACATCAGCACACCGGATGTTTAAGAACACGCGTTCTTATCCATTCAGCCATGCTGGCCTTATGTCCCTTGAAATAAATGTTATGTTGTTATGTCCCTTTCCACTATTACAATTGTCGATGTGTCCATTTTAACCCTTGTAATAATTGTGGATGTGTTCCTTTTAAAGTGGTTGTATTTACAAAACAGCATAATTTATTTACGTACAAAACAGTGTATATTTTCAAAGTGCGTTGTGCTTTCTTTTTTTCTTTTTTTTACATGTTGCGAATACAACATATACATTTATATATATGTTTTGCGTATCCTTTTACAGGACTTAGCTGTCAACAGCAGCATCTTTCAGCTGTCTGTTGATCTCTTGGCAAGATTACGCTCAGTAGTTTGCCATTGCTTTCTGAGCGGCCGGCTCAGTATCCGCAAGTCACGAGCGGGGGTCGAACCACCTCAGTTCTCGCTCCGCTGCGAGACTCTGCGTGATAAACGGGATTACAGAGAGAAAGTGTTGTAACCCCACAGCCAGAGAGACCGGCATACATTTATATACACATGTGATAATATTATATTTATGGCGTGGTGTCATTACTTACACATTGCTAATTGATTGTGTCTCCTATATGGTTGATTCTTAGTGCTTGTATTTTTGTGTATATCTCTTGTAGTGCCAGTCCTCCTTGTTTCGTATCCTGTATTAGTATTTGTCTTGTGTAGGCTACTATGAATTATACTGCTGAAGGTGAAATGTCTGATGTGTTTGCTTATGTCTGTGATTGTTTGGTTTGGGGGATCTAACACTGTACCTAAATATATTATCTTAGGAATGATGACACTGTTTACAACTGCACTTCACCCAAAAATTGTTGATACCTTGTACTAATATTTGTATCTATGTAGAATGTCTGTAACTTGTTTTGTCAGTAAATAACATGTTTCTGTATTCGTTTTTCTGGCATCGCATGGAAATGTGATCCCTTATATTTTTATGTTGTCTGTGACTGTTAGGTCCAAGGGGAAATCAGCTTTATTATTCCACTTTTCCAGACCCATTATTTTAAATTTCTGTATGTGTATTTAGGCCCCAATTTATTCACCAAACTGTCTGAAGTTATAGAGTATATTTACTACGGATATGTATGTTGTAGGGAAGAAAGTAGAATCATCTGCATAAGCAATTAGTTTCCTCTCTCCAGACTCATGTATGAATGTTCCTTTAATGTTGGTGTCCTCACTGATTGCTTCTAGGAGTGGTTCTGGTGTGAGTACATATATGATTGGTGATAGTGGACCCCCATGTATTACAGATCCTGTGATACTAAAACAGACAGTGAGTAAATGACTCACGTGTACCTTACTTTCAGGAATTTGTATACAAGATTTGTATCCATTGTCTATAATACTGTGCTACGTTGCAGTGTGTTAGTGCTTTGTGTAGATATGCGTGTGAAATTCTGTCAAAAACCTTCTCCAGGTCCAGCGACAAGAAGGAGGATGTACAGTCTTTCTGGTAGGCGTATATGATATCTCTAATGAAGTGTGTATGTTGGTGTATGTTTCCGTGTTGAATACTGCACTGTTGGTCTGGGTGTATGGGTGATGGCATAAACGTGTTTATTTTGCTTGAAAGTGTTTAATGTTCGTGTATGCGAGAATAACGTGTGTCACGTGTTGTACATAATTAGTGTGTTAGTGAAGTGTGTTGTTGAATTTCCAATGTGGTAATCGTTTTGAGGACCGTGTGTTTTTTTAAATATCTGTACAGTTATATATTAGTGCTGCTTTTTTATCTGTGAATTGTTTTTTTTTTTTTATGTGTTTTGTTTGAGCAGAGTGTCTACTTTTGGTTATTAAAAAAAATGGTTGATGATTGTCATTGGTGGTGCATCTATGTTCACTATGGTGTATGCGTATATAGTATTCTCTACCTGTATTACGCAGATTCGTCCCTGGTCATCCGTGTGTATTCTAATAATATCACACCTGTCTGATGTCTGCAGTATAGCTGTATCGGACCCAATTTTGTGTATGCATAAACTAAAGCATGAATGTCTGAGATCTAGCTGTGTGGTGATTTGTTACGCGAATGTTTCTGAATATATGTTTGTTTCTTGTAGTAGTATAACGTCTGGTTTGTGTTTCCATATGAGTGTGAGCGGCTGGCCGAGTGGCTAGAACGCCGGACTCTCATTCGGGAGACCCAGGTTCGATCCCTCGGTAAGGTGTGGGATTTTTTTCTGTCGGGGGCAAAAAGAAAATCCTAACCTGCACAGTTCGCGGCGACTGCACTAGCCAGGCGACCCTTTTTCCTCAGGCTCAATGACCCCTCTGCTATACACCGCAAGGTACTATATTGGCAGTAAATGACAGTTTAATTGACATTTGCATTGTAATTGTGCATGCATACCACACATATTTAAAGTAATAATAATTATTTCACTTGTCATTGTAATTTGAGTAAAACAAGTAAAGGAGATATAATTGCTAGATAAATTCAGACAGCAAGTAGTTTTCAAGATGGACATGTCTGGGCTAGCAAGTCTTCCAGTAACAAATGTTTATGCCAGTGGATCTTCTTGACCCTCGTTCTTGTCACTTGTGTCGGTGTCTACGTAGAGAGTGTCTGGTATGCTGAATGTGTCTTATTCGTCTAGTACTTGTTTCCCTTCTTGTTCTTCTTGTTCATTACCCCTTGTCTTGTTAGTTGAAATGAAAGAATGTATGAGAGGAAATAGAGAAGAAGGGCAGAATGTCAGACGGGCCTGCGTGCCCAATTCTTAACCCTTTGAAAATAAAGACTTATTATTATTATTATTATTAGTTAGTTAGTTAGTTACTTAGTTACTTAGTTAGTTAGTTACTTAGTTAGTTAGTTAGTTAGATAATTAGTTAGTTAGTTAGTTAGTTAGTTAGTTAGTTAGTTAGTTAGGTAGGTAGGTAGTTACTTAGTTAGTTAGTTAGTTAGCTAGCTAGCTAGTTAGTTAGTTAGTTAGTAGGTTAGTTAGATAGTTAGTTAGTTAGTTAGTTAGTTAGTAGGTTAGTTAGTTAGTTATTTAGTTAGTAGGTTAGTTAGATAGTTAGTTAGTTAGTTAGTTAGTTTTTTAGTTAGTTAGTTAGTTAGTTAGTTAGTTAGTTAGTTAGTTAGTTAGTTAGTTAGTCGACAGATCATCCTCATTGCACATTGAACCTTTCAGTCCATAAGTGCTCGGATCCCCACCACAGTAAATCCCATAGCGTGTAGCGGCTAACGACACTAGTTCTGTGTTGGTTTATTAATCTTCTTCGGCTTCCTGCGTAATGTTCTTGTTTGGCCACACCTCTTTTTACTTGCTGTTCTCGCAGCCTGACCATGGTTGTAAATTCCCAGTCATAGCTTGGTTCTCCTAAACAACTTACTTCTCGTAGACATTCAGAATTCTGTCTTGTCTTGTGATCTTCTTTAATGTCTTTGGTTCTTTCTTTCTTTTTCGGTCTTTCTTTTTCGGTATTAGTCTAGTTGGTGAAAGATCGTCAGTGACAATGTCTAGACCAGGGGTGGCCAACACGAGGCCCGCGGGCCGCATGCGGCCCGCCGGGGGTCATGTTGCGGCCCGCGGAGCTAGGTGAAATGAACATAAATGTTAACTTTTTTGTACATATTACCAAAAGAACATTACATCATGAGTCGTTGTGACATATTTCCAATATTTTATGCCTATCAACGACACTTGGATTCCCTATTAAACTGTGTATTCAGAGGTGACAATGTTAATTCGAGACCAAGCCCAATTTTCTAGCCATAACACTTAAGCCGCCGGGACGTTTGAAGTTGTCAGGAGTTGGAAACTGCGTCCATACGACATAGGAAAACGTGTGACCATCTGGTGGGTGACAAGAAGACGGGAGATGGCAAAAATACTGCCCCCCCTCTCTCCCTCTTTCTCTCTCTCTCTCTCTCTCTCTCTCTCTCTCTCTCTCTCTCTCTCTCTCTCTCTTTCTCAACTTTCTCCAGCCCGGCTCTTTCCGAGGCACCATCCTCATCAATCTGTCATGTTCCGTGCTAAAAGTGCGCCTAGGATAGGTACATTAAAAGAAATCGAGTGGGTGGATTGAATTGAGAAGTTTTTAAGGGGTGAAATTGAGAATTGTAAGGAGTCTGAGAAATGCTTTTCTAGCAACCAGCTGTATTTTCCGTATTGCATACAGTGGGGTTCTTTGGACTCCATGTTGGTGGACTGTGCCTTAGCCGAACATGAAGCGTAGTACAAATGCTCTAGTTCTCATTTGGAGTGGCTGATTCATCGGCACAGGATGAAAAGGATTCGCCTTCATATTGCTGTAAGAGCAGAATTTCCTTAATATTATTTGCTCTCCAAGTTTAAGGCAACCCCAACATTACAGAAGTCCATTAAGTGAATGATCAATGTATATAAGAGGATGGCCTGGCCAACACCAATGTACCTACTACTCAAGTAAATGCACCGGCTGATTCCTCCCTTCATTGCTAGTTGTTAAATTCAGGAGAAGGGTTATGAACATTGTCTAAACCTGGCAGTTATCCAGATGGACATTTACAAAACATGTATTGTTTCAACCTGGACATTTTAAAACCTGAACTTTATCTATGAGGACATTTTGAAAACCTGATCGGTATCATCGTGGATATTTTTCACCAACTGAAACTTATTACAGCCCGTCGTTTATCATGTATGGACAATTTCCATCCATAAATTTCCTCAGAAGTTATGAATATCCACAGGGCAGATAAACTTCAGGAGTTATAAATGTCCATAGTTCAGATAAAGTTCAGACGTTATAAATATCCACAGGGCGGGTAAACTTCAAGAGTTATACACATCCAAAGGGCAGATAAACTTCAAGAGTCATAAATATCCATCTGAGGGATTATGGCTGAACGCCTCTAAGTCAGAATCCCGCCCGGATGTGCGACGATATTCTTATTCACGTGCTTGGCTGGTGGGCCGGTGGTGCGAGGCTGCCATCGGAGGGTTTGCAGAGTTTCCGGCTTGGGTCAGGATGGCGTGACGTGTTTTCTTCTAGCTTGACTTAAGTCGGTTGATCGGCGGCTTGACAATCCGCCATCATAAAACTCACCGTTGTTACAGAATCAGATTTCTGACTCTAAATGTTAGCGCTACGCACAAATATGGAGAGCCACGACTTCTGTACTATACGCCGCCTTAGGCCCAAGAGGAAAGACTAACTGACTGACTAGACCCCTGAGTTGTAGTTTGTACCGGTGGTGAAAAAATGACCCTGCCTCTGCTAGGGATTTAACCAGGAGACGTCATGGAAATACGATGTGGCCTGACTATCGCTCTTAACTCCAAATAAAGCCGAAAACAAACAACACAAGTGTGACTGTGGCTTACCTAAATCTGACTTGAAGATCTGGTAGTCTGGAGGGTATGAACTGTTGGTGGAATTACACACAGCAGAGCCCAGGTAACAAAGTGTCCCAGACATGGAGTAGACAAACGCCGTACACTGCTGGGTTCGTGAACATCTGGCCGCACACTGACTGACGCTCCGATGATTGTTCACTATCCCTATGGTATTGTTCATTGACAGTTCACCGCTTGGCCTCTTGGAATACTTGGCCGAGTTGATTTGAGCAGATAGACTACACAGCGCAGTAGCCTGGAAGACTAGCAAGAACAATGCAGTCGTAGAACTGTCAATCTCCCGCATCGTATTCTTACAAAGTGTGTTATTTCAAATTATGTAAATCAACAACACACCATACATTTTCCTTTATCTTCTTGCTTTTCGGTGATGAATTGTTGTTATGTGTTTAATCCAGTATGGCTATAAACAAGAGTCTTCATGTGTCATTTTCAAGCTGCCCATATTTTGTATTGTAGCGACATCATAAATCAACATGGTTTTACGTCAACACAGAGTTAATACTTTATTATATAAAGCACAAGAATTGTTACAAAATACTGAGGCTGCAACCAGTCTTTGAACACAGTTTGATCGAGTTGTATCTGAAATTTTAATATACATTATAATTCCTTGTTCTTTTATATAAATACACATCGAAGTTTAATTATGCTAAGAACAAGAAAGACTCGTTGTCGATTTCATAGCAGACAGCCTTGCATTGGTCTTCATATAATGGTATGAGTGTCGGACATACAGAAAACAATATCAAACTACTGAACGTAAACATGCCAAGAAATAACAAACAGCCAAAAAATGATGGGGTTGATTGCGACGTTCTGCAAAGGATATGCATCTAACTTAACAGGAAAGACTGGCCAACTACACATCCGTGCATTCATGACTATAAGATGGGATGGCTCTATCATGTCACAGACACATAGTCGGTTCCTGCTTCGAAACAATTTAAACAAACGAAGTGATTATACGTAGCGCGCTACGAATAACACCTCCCATAGGTACGTGTTATTCGCAGTCGCGGCTGGTCACGTGACGGTCGAAATGGTTCCACAATTGCGATAGAAAAAGAGCTTTCTTTTCATGTTTCGCATTAGGGTTAGGATTAGGGTTAGGAACTGCATACAGAACTAAATGTATAAAATATTTTTTTCCCCGCGGTTCCATCCTGTTTCAGGATATTGCGGTCAACATCAGCATCTTTCGGATGTATGTTGATTCCTAGGCTAGATTACGCTCATCAGCACGCCACGACTTTCTGAGCGACCGGCTGCATACTCTCATAAGTCACTAGCGTGACTCGAACCACTTCTAATTCTCGTCCGCTCACGTTGACTACGAGAGTATTCGGGATTAACGGAGAAAGCTGCTAACCCCTAGATCAGGCAGCCGGCGTATAAAATATATATTTTAAAAAAATGATTTACATTTTCAATGGGAGCCAAACTGAAATCTCGCAGCTGAGAATAACGCTCAGTATTATTCGCAGCGCGCTACGAATAACGCCTTCCTTTAAAAAAAAAAAAATACACGTTGGGGATTTATTTATAGTGACCTGGTTCTCTGGTTCACCCAACCTATTATGGATACCTGGAAATTTCATGGAAAGCAAAGGCCAGTTATTGACCCATCGTCTATCAAGTGTCGGTCCGTCTAAAAGTAGAGTACTACACTATTTACCTAATAAACCTCACTGAGTGTAACGGATACTTTACTTAAAATAACGTTAAATGTACATAGTCCTCAAACCTTGCAATTAGTTTTCAGACGTATCATATTTGTGTAATATTTATAACTTGCTATATGCATTATGCCGGCTCCGTGGCGAATGTGTTGCAGACGCAGTTTGTAATCCCGCATACCCACGTTCGAAACACACCCGCGGGCGATTTGGCAGCAGACCGCTTTGTGTTTTGAGTTATTTATAAAATGGTATACGTGCCGGTCGTTCAGAAAGCAAGGGCAAACTACTGAAAGTAAACTTGCCAAGAGATCTCAAGTAGCCAAAAACGCAGGGGTCGACTGTGACGTCCTGCTAAGGATATACAACTAACTTTATATATATATATAATACACTAGCTGACCCGGCCCGGCTTCGCCCAGTCCTTGGTGGGGAGCATCTCATTTAATTCATATAATTAGTCATATAAGCTCCCGTTCCCGTTACCGACTATCTGTTTGTCTGTCTGTCTGTCTGTCTGTCTGTCTGTCTGTCTGACCCGGCATCGCCCAGTCCTTGGTGGGGAGCATCTCATTTAATTCATATAAGTAGTCATATAAGTTCCCGTTCCCGTTACCGACTATCTGTCTGTCTGTCTGTCTGTCTGTCTGTCTGTCTGTCTGTCTGTCTGTCTGTCTGTCTGTCTGTCTGTCTGTCTGTCTGTCTGTCTGTCCGTCCCTCCCTCTCTGTCTGTCTGTCTGCCTGTCTGTCTAATCATTTATTGGTTGCAGTTAGAACAACCTTAGATAAACGAAGACCAACTTACAAAAAGCATTTGAAAGAGCACTTGAAAGATCTTTACATCTTCCCCCAACAATTAACTTGGGTAAATGGAGCGGCGGCAGCAGCATCAGCAGAAGAAGGAAAAGGAGGAGTAGACAACTGCAGCGAAAAGGTGGGTCTGTCTATCTATCTGACCCGGCGTAACTTCGCCCAGCTCCTGGAGTGTAGATTCTCATTAAATTCATACAACAAAAAAAGTAACTTAAAAAAATGCCCTTCTACACACCATCCACCATCCATTATTTTTAATGAAAACGCTTTCTAATCACCTGCATGACTACAGTAACTTCTTAAGCAAAAAAAGATGAGTTACAATGTTATGCATTGTGCATTATTTTTTATGAAAACTTTGAAAATGCCTTACAGATTGTATCATTATTTATTATAACTCATATGCCGGTATATAACTATGGACAAAGAGTTTATAAATCTTTGAAAACGATGCCACAATATGACTATAAGTTATACAGAAAAGTTATGCCCCTTGAAATAACTTTTATAGAGTTAGGTCCCCTGAGATATATTAAATTATGATGAAAAGTGAAAAATGAAATAATACTGGGTAAGCATGCGATTTCACACTAAAAAAATATGACAGTGGGCTGCACTGGAATGAAAGAAAGGCGTGTAGAAAATTTCATCTCAATCGGATGGGCCGTTCGCGAGCGCACAAAGGACAGACGGACAGACAGACAGACAGACAGACAGACAGACGGAGATCCTAATTTATATATAAGATTAGTGTTCTTTTTATATAAACTGGCAACTAACCACAACTATAAAAACAATAAGGCATGTCATAATGTACAGTGGTACAGACATTGCGATTAATTTTCGGACACATTATATTTATGTAATATCTGTAACTTGCAATAAACATTATAAATTCATGTTGTTTATTTTTAAATAAAACTCGGGGCTAACCTTAATTGTAAACACAATAACACACGTTACCATGTACAGTGGGTGCAGATATTGCCACTAGTTTTCGGACACAATATGCTCCATATGTAAATGCCCATACACATTAACACTTCGTCTGATTTTAGATGAATCCTTAATTATGTAAAAATCATGGCGGCTGTTACAATCTAGAGAGGTTGAAACCACTGCCGCTCGTTGCATGCATTTCGATCAACTATTAATCAACTGCGTGTGTTGACAATGTGATCCGCTGAATATTTTTAACACTAATTTTACAGACTGTTGACAGAAGTTGTTGATACTGTTCACAGTTGGGTTGTGCTTAATCAATTGTTACTGAGATCGGATATTTTTTTACTGGTCTGGTTTTATCGAAGCTACTGGTGTAATGGTTGGGTGTTGTAGAATTTATATTGTGTTTAACGTATTTACAGCAAGCAAGGCCTCCTAGAATAGTCTAAATCAGTGGTTCCCCAACCACGGCCCGCGGGCCACTTGTGGCCCGCCAGCTGTAAGAAAGTGGCACGCGTGGCCTCGTTTAATATATGTTTTAATAATTTTTTTTAATGCAGTTGGAGCGCCCCGTAAGCGTGCGATAATTTACTCTGCTCGTGGTTCTTATGCTTATATATTATCAAATGAGTCTGTTCATTTCAGCTCCCATATCCCAGCCCTGTCGACCAATCAGAGTGCTCAAGGCACCATGTTGTCGTCTGTTACAACTGTTTAGCAGAGTCGGTAGTATTGTGTTAACATTAGATTTTTTCAAAGAAAAATTTACTGTTAAACCCTATAAACATGAGTGTGGAAAATCTAAAATCAAACTATGGTAAAAAGCGAAAATGTGAAGATTTTGCTTGTCGAGAATTCAACGAAAATTGGGCAGAGAAATTTATGTTTATGCCTACACATAGTGGTAAACCAGTTTGCTTTATCTGCGCATTTTGTGTTTCTGTTACAAAAAAAAAAAAAAAATTAATCTGGAACGACACTTCACGACCACACATTAAGACATAAATGCTCAATATCCGATCAATTGGGAGTTAAGAAAAGATTTCATAGAGAAAGTTCTCTGACCAGGCAGCAGTAATTTTTCACCAAGGCTAACAAACAGAGCAAGAGTGCTGTTGTTGTGTTAATTTAGAAGTCATTGAAGAACTTCTAGGACTTGATTAAATACATGAAACTACCAAAGAGACTGATCTGTTTGAAACTCTGAAGTTGTGTGTAGAGAAAAACAACTTAGAATGGACCAAATTTGACGGTGCATACACCGACGGTGCTCCGGATTTGACGGGTAAAAAGTCTGTATGTTTAGCATTATTGGAACAGTTTCTTGGCAGCTCTATATTAAAATATCATTGTATCATTCACCAATAAGCTCTGCGTGAAACGACTTTAAATCTGAAACATGTCATGGTTGTTGTTCTGAGATGTGTGAAAAAAATTCGAAGTAAGGCGCTGAACAGGTGTTAGTTCAGATAGTTTCTTTCAGACCTGAACGAGGAATACCGTGAGCTACTGTTACACTGTGATGTCAAATGGATATCTAAAGGGAAAGTTCTGTCACGTTTCTGGGCACTGAAAAATAGTGTATGTCTGTTTCTGCCTGAAAAATGAAAAAAACAAATGCATTGTCTACACAACAGGAATGTCTGCTGGACGATAACTGGCTTAATGACCTGGCAATTTTGGTGGACATCACGTCTCATTTAAACTCTTTAAATGCGAGGATCCAGGAAAGAAAACTATTCACAAATTTATGCGATGGCATTTCTTCATTTATAATGAGACTACGACTTTTTATCGGACAGCTGACTGAAGGGACACAAAATAATTGATTTGAAATGCAATTCTGCACTGAGATGTAAATTTCTGGAGCTGCCCGCTTCACCTTCAACTGATCATATGATTTTATTCTGGCGACAATTGCCTGTCGAACAATTTGAACACTTGCGTTCATTTGCCCAGAGATACATTTGTCGTTTTGGTTCGACTTACAGATGAGAGCAGTCATTTTCCCCAATGACCGTTATAAAAAACAAGCAATGTTCCAGACTCACCGACAGTAACCTAGCTGCGCTTATGACTTTGGGCACGACAGATTTGTGCCCAGACAATGATAAACTAGCATCTGAACTTAAATAACTGGGTATGAAGAACAGTTACAATTGTAAATTAATTACATTAATAACGATGTTCGAAACTGATTAAAAATGTATTGTATTGTTAAATGAAGTTTTGATTGTAAATCAAAAAATGACCGCAGTGTAGTACTGACACTGATTGCCTTTAAAGTTTTAGAATTTTGTTGACCAAAGTTAAGAAACGTAAGAATGATATTGCACGACTTTTATAATTGTATAAATTAATTTAACCGTTTAACTACCGAAAATAGTAGATATGGCCCTCTGCTTGAAAAGCTTTGGAACCACTCGTCTAAACCAATAGCCGCATTTGCAATTCCGTACATAAAGCATCATTTAAATACACACTCTGTTATTCCCCTACCTATACTTTATACACCGGCTCAGTGGCGAAGAGGTTGCGAATGCAATTTGTAATCCCGCATACCGCGTTCGAAATACAGCTGCGGGCGATTTGGCAGCAAATCACCTTGCATTGGTTCCCATACAAAGATTTGAGTGGGGTCGTTCAGAAAGCAATGGCAAATTACTGAACGTAAACTTGCCATGAAATCACAAACAAGCTTTATTATTATAAGGAAATTAGAATTATTCTAAGGAAGTTGCAAGACTTATCTTGCCATTTATGAAAAATAGGGTAATCTTGGTTATATGCTGATACTTTGTTTTTCCAATTCTAATCGAAGTCTATACTGAACTGGTCGCTGTGGTTACATGATATGTTCAACACAATACCGTATGGTGTAGCTGTCGTAAATGGCAAAGTTGCAATCATATTTCTTAAAAACAAACAGATTAAAGAATTAGCGGCCAAAAGAGGGAAATATGGTCAAGAAATTGTTCACACACTGAAGTGAAGTAATCACATCTAGAAGGCATTCAGATATTTTAAAGATACCGCATTATATCATATGTTCACTGATTAACCACACGATGGTTAGTTTCATGTCGGTCGTCTGTGTTTACCTAGATTACTCTAATAGCAGCTTCATGTAGAGTGGATCTCCCAGGTCTCTCCTGGCTGGGGAAACCCCCTGCCATCAAAGGTTATTGAACCTCAGAGTCCAGAAAGGCTAATCTGTTCATCAAATGGTCGAAGACGCCAGATATGTTGGCCGAAGTTGTTAAACAGACACAATGCAATTACGCCCAAACCAGAAAAAAAATATCGGACGAACGAAAAAGAGAAATAACTTCAAAAAACTATACCTGGTATCCAGTACACTAACGTCAACATCACTGCAACTCGGGACATATTATTTTCTATCAGATTCACCAGAATCTGTCGTCCAGTGACAAGACATGACGAAGTAGGTCAACTCATTTAAATGCCATCTAACAAACTTGCAGAATCAAATGAGCCAGGTCTGTAGCTCGCTAATACCTGACAGCCAGCCTTATGGGAATGCATGTTTTAAGGAAATCTATGCCACGCTCTATTCAACCTAAACACATATAATAGAATCGCATGACACTAATATCGATTATTCGGTATTGATGAGTGAATATTTTCTTCCGGGAATATTTGCTGTCCCACAAAAGTAAGCAGGGAAGCAATATTTATTTTAAATCTGCAGCTGCAATTCTGGAACAGTAAACAATGCAATAAAAGTGAAGTGACTGAAAGCGTGGAACAATATAAGAGAAAATAATCAAATGCAAGATGGCGGGACATTTTATCGTCCCTTAGAATGGAACGTGTTTTTGCCTAAATGTTTGTAGTTTAAGTGTGTTTTTCGAGGGGGGGGGTGGAGTTCGGACCGTGCAACGGAGTTCGTGCACGCGCGCCCGGACTCCCTTTTACATATCATCGGCGCCTAGTGGCGATACTTAAGCCAAGACGACCGCCAAGTACACAGCGTGGTAAAAGAGCAGGCGCACACAGAACGCGGAAAAAATGTGACAGATTGGGCATCGGACACGTTCGAGTACTGTACTGGAATTGTGCATCATTTAGACAACGCCGACCCATTCTTGAAAAACTACTCTACGGAAACGATATTGTAGTCTTACAAGAAACACAGCTCGGCGACGGAACAGTCAATGTCGCGGGGTTTCAGGGCTTCTATAACAGGCGGCACCTCGGACAGGCCATTCTGATCCGCGACAACATACTGGTGTCTGAGATCGATATGTCTTCCTGGAACAGTGATGCCCTGCAAGTGCAGGCATTAGGAATAATGACGCCAGTGCAGCTTGTAATCGTGAACGTTTATGCGCATAATGGGATGGTCGACGTGCGACAATGGCAGAATTTGTTCGATATGGATGAAAGGCATATCATCTACTGCGGGGACTTCAATGCCAGAGGCAGTCAATTGGGGAATAGCATCACCAATAGACAGAGAGAAGATCTGAAGGACGCCCTGGCATCTGCTGCCCTAATCTGTCTGAATGATGGGAAGGCCACTAGAATAGCCACTCGATCAGGTGATTCTGACAGTGTCATCGACTTGGCCCTGGTGTCGCCCACCATCGCACCAAGGTTCCGGTGGGCACACTGGGATACCACGACAGTGACCACTACCCCTGTGTCATCATGATCGAGAAAGACAGGGCCAGGAGTCAAGGAAACAAGACAAATGCCTTCCCGTACGACAACACTGGTCAAGACGCCATAAGCAAGATCAGAAGAAGAAAACAATTTCTCCCGCAGGAGACAAGAAAGATGATTGCAGCCACCATGGTGGAATGGAGAGGTCGAGAAGGCATGGCTGGGAAAGAAGCAGGCTATCAAAGACTGACAAAATGACAGAAAGGCTAGCATGCCACATGGTGAGTTGCGACCCTGAAGACTGAGGTCCATAGAACGATGACTTTATTCAAATCCTGCGCCAAACAGGCCAAGGCCGAGAAATGGGACGAGTTCTACATGAAGGTGTGCTCCGAGCGAACTTTTACGACATTCTGACACCTCAATAAGAGCATAAACGGTGCTGCACAACGTAGAGGTATTCCAGACTTTCAAGGCAGAGACCTCACATGGAAAAAGTCGGATGCGGATAAAGGTACGGCCCTTCTTGCACGCTACATAGAGCAGACTGACCAGAAAGACGAGCCCGCCAGACAGAGGACCACAACGACACTCTCTCAGTTGTGCGAGGGGATCGGGACAGACGAAGAATGCATAATCACAGCTGAGACAATACGTGCGATGCTCAACAAATCACCTAACACCGCCCCAGGCCCAGACGGCATCCGATATGGTGACCTACTGGTGATGTCAGATGATAACATGGAAGAACTGGCCAGAGAATTCAACACCAGTATCCAGAGGAGTCAGATCAAAGAGGAATGGCTACACAGCTACTTGTTGCCGCTGCCAAAACTGAACAAAGACCATTCCAAGATAAGCGGCTACAGAATCATTACGATGCAGAACACTGCTGGCAAACTACTGGAGAAAATTGTAGCACACAGACTTGCTTGTAACTTGGAACAACTCGGCTGCTTCCAACCCACACTTGGAGGATACAGACGTAACAAAGAGTCATGGCTGAATGCGGCAGTCTTTGCTAAAGATGTTTACGAAAGATTTCAGGTCAGAGAAGAGACATGTGCGGCCGCCATAGACTTAGAGGACGCGTACAATAGAGTATCCTTCGAGCACTTGATGCAAACCCCCCTCCACTGAAAGTGTCCTCTCACATTGTACGATGGATAGCTGCAGACCTACTCCAAAGGAAGGTGGTGCTAAGATGCGGGAGTTGGTCTTCTGAGCCGACAACGATATGTCCAGGATTGCCGCAGGGTTTACCACTGTCACCAGCACTATTCAACGTGTATACGGTGCCGATCACTGAACAACAGTTGGACGGGCGGGGTAGGACTCTGCCATTTGCTGACGACATTCTCGTGTATCGACATGGTCGAGATAGATAGGCGGTTGCCAATGATATGCAGGGCGAACTAAATCTAATTTCCTCATGGTGTGCTGATGCCAGTGCTCTTGTCAACGCAGCAAAGGCATCGGTTACATGGTTCTCCCTAAACAACCATATAGTGGACACAGACCTGCCGGCAGTGAGGATGGATGGGAGCATTTTGAGTAGAACCCAGTCAATGACATATCTTGGCGTGAGGCTTGATCGTAGTCTGTCTTTCAGAGATCATGTCGATTATGTCATAACGAAAGCTCTAAAAGGTTTGTCAGCAATGAGAGTTATGGCGACTGCCAATATCGAGCAAAGGCTGCTAATACTTCTGTTCCAAGGACTGGTGCTTTCACCCATCGAGTATGTCCTGGCCATCCTCACTGTCAGTCCTACACAGATTGGAAGACTTGAAAAGGTACAAAACGAAGCCATGCTCATTATTTTGGGCTGCACGAGAGACACCAGATGTGTAGCAATGAGATACCTCCTTGACTTCCTGACAATGAACCACAGGATCAAGATCTGACGAACTCGTACATACTTAAAAATAAGTGCAGATGAGCGGCACCCTCTGCATGAAGCTATATTCAGAGAAAATGTTGATAGGCTAAAGAGGGGCAAATCATGGATGGGTCGGGCGGAAGGAAGATGTCGCCAGACAGGTCTGTAGTCTTAACAGTATCAACCCCGGCAAGGAATGGGTGCCGCTGCCTCCAGCTTTTAAGTTCACTTTCTCCTGCATTATCACACTTGACAGACGGTGCAGAGAGCAGAACCCTGCCGCTGTCAATGCGGAGGTCAACGCGCTCATCTATGAACACTCAGATAGCCCCGAAGTGCTCATCTGTAAGATGGATCTGTTGTAAAGCAGCAGAGAAGTGCGTGGGCATTTACAGCCCGTTCAGCGGACCGAACCAATCAAGAATCCAGTGGTGCCCACTCTATGACCACGAGCTGCATGACGATGGAGGTGATGGCAATTACACGGGCTTTCATATTGCTGGAATCACAGCATTATTATGTCATGAAATTGCCTCGAGGAGTTCGCCTGGGAAAGTTCCCGAAAGCCATGTTCTCTAGTTCAATCAGCCTAGAACAGCTGACCTAGTCTAAGCGAGATAATCGAGGTATTATCTTACCCCACCTGAGGGCGATTGGGGGCCCTTGGCTTCTGGACGATTCGGCTGAGTGAAGCTCAACCCAACGTGTTCCGGCAGCGCATGCGTAGTGGAAGATCTCAGCACAAAGACCGGCAGTTGTGGGCTGACCGGGACAGTGAACAGTTGTGAATTGCTGTGCGGTGTTTTTCGCTAAAACTATGGAGAGAGGAGGCCGATGTCTTTTGCATTTTTGAAGAAAGCCGACATAACATCCCTAAGTAGTATGATGGCTCCTCAATTCAGCCAGCTTTCACAAACTAAGATACGTTTCATACGGTAATATAATTTACGAGTGTCGAAGCGATATTGTTTGTACACGTGTGTGCTGACCGTCAAGCAGAAATCGGTCAGGTGTGAACGAAGCGGGCTTGTGTTTAGTCAGGTAATTATATACAAGCCTGTTTGGTACGGCGACTAGAGCGCGGTTGTTTCCTCACGAAATGTTATGGGACCTCAGCCCAGCCAAATGACCCCGCGTAAACCGAGTTCACACCTGGGCGGTTTAAAACTCCAGCATAGTGCGCGTCAGCGGAGCGGAAGCGGTGCCGGAGCGCAACCGAAAGTTGCGGAAGGCGTTGAATAGACCCCGACGTGTGCGGTATCGGCGAACTCGGTTCAACGAGACGAACCTCGTGCGACGGTCGCCGGACGTGTCGAAGGTCATTCGAAGGACGTCGCGGGAGTCAAACTCGTATCATTTGATGAGGCGACCACTGGCTTTTTCTTGGCTTTCCTCACATCTGTTGTTAATTAGTCGCCTTAACGGAACACCGTCTTAATATATAGTGGGTTCCCGTGAGGTTGACACTGGGGAAACTGGAGGGATGCGACAGAGCTGTTCACAGTAAACTGAACCCCGTTCCAAATGCTCTGGCCCTAACTAGGGGAGAGGGGAACGGGATTTGGACTTCCGCTACAGGAGGATTTTTCTGTATAATTAATTATTCTCCTGGATTGAAGTTAGAGTTCCGGAAACCTATTGTATAGTGGTTAATCACAAAAAGAACCAGGGAGAGGGGGACTACCTCAGAGGGAGTGGGAGTGTGTTGTCATCGGCCCTACTTCAGGCCATTGTGTCTCTAGGTACCATTAACCTAATAACCCGGTGTGTTGTGTCATTTAGAGGTCTTTTCAGGGCGGAACCAGTTTGCAGACACCATGACCAGATACCCAGCCCTACTCCATGCTAGTCCGGGAAGGTGGACAGTTCAGCCAGCGCTTGTTAGGACACAGACATAGTTCATCTTCGGCAGTGGATCCTGGCCTGTGAGGGTGCCGGCCGTGTCATGGCGAAACCGGCCTATGCTGAGTACACATGGGTAAAGTTTACCCACTGGTGGTAAGTCTGAGTCACGCTATTCACACATGGTGTTGTCTTTGGCAGGTTCTACCTTGTGAGAGACCTGATTGACGGGACAAGAGAAAGATGACTTGGTGACGGTGGTAGCATTGCTAGCTTACATGCGTGACGTGAGGTGACGCTTCTACATAGCACCACGTCGCAGCGAAGTCTCAACTACGCCACAGTCCAGTCCCCGTCGTCGACCTCTAAGTTGATCTTCAGTCAGTCCACCTGGTATCATGATGACTACGCACGGGAGAGTATATTGTCCTCGAGTATGTGACCATTCTGACATTGTGACTCATTAGCCCAACTATTAGGGTAGAACAACATCACCCTTTACGTCAGGATGGCAGGGTGTTTCTGGAACGGTCTAACACTTCAGGGTAGGAATATTGGTGACATTAGCTACAGGGTCACCGGCTACCGATATTTACTTTGAGTGAAAGAGGCCACTTGATCATAGCCCTTGACTTTTGCCAACTCCAAGTGCTTATAGGACCGGTGATAGTAATCTTGATAACGACAGGGGTCACCAGCTATCTCAGTGAATTTAAACTTTGTTATACGGTGGCTTCCACGGACAGTTATCTATCACCAGCCTTACCAGTGAACCTTTAGTTGATTGGCCTCCGGAACTTCTATCGAGATGTTATTCAGACGTCATCACGTACCCAAGCAACTCGGAGTCACCACATCGACCCGATAGTCAGTCCAGCTGAGTCTACACCTAGCCAGAGACGTTCGACGCTGGGTGAGAAGATGAGTGACCTCCTTAGTCATGTGGTATCGTGCTCTGTGTACAGTGATGATTAAGACGGCCTGAGATTACCCCAGATAGCCATATCTTCTATCGCCTGGCGGTTGCCAGGATTCTCTCATGGACATATTCATTGTTGACATTCATCTTGTACATTATACTATCTAATCACTGTGTGTAAATACCAGAGTTGTGTCATGTGTTCGGGACGAGAGGTGAAAGGGGTATAGTCCCGTGGTTGATAGTGAGAGACACAGGATTCCAAGGGCTGGAGGGGGCTGTAGACTGAGATTGATCGTATTCACAGAGTATCTCTATCCCGTTATTAAGGTGTGGTAGTATCCTCCCCTCACCCCAGGGAATACTACGACATATACCAACGTGTGTGTACTAAGCGATTCAATTATCATGATTCGGAAGGTCGAAGCTGGATCTGTGCGTAGACAGTGGACTCAGTCACTGTGGAAGTCTGTTGTCCGTAAAGTCACCTTCATCTTCGCCCCGAGACATGCGGGAGTCGAGGGAAATGAACGAGCTGACAAACTGGCTGGCTCTGCACCCCCTGTAGATGGTCAGCCCATGGATCGTGCCGATGTTATTAACGTCCTTAAAGATATGTCGAGAACAGAGGACTTTGACGTCAGTGAATACGCATCACTGTCCAGGATGAAAGACTTGGGAGTAAGAATTGTCACGGCCAGACACGAGAGGTACATCGGGAAAACGAGGTGCCTCGTTAACCAACACAGAACTGGCACTATTAGCCACCTAACGCTGATGCATGTTGGGGGGAGGATCTGAGCACCTATGGACCTGTCCGGAGTGCAATGAAGATAGCCCTACTGATAACTGATAATTGAACTGATAACTGATAATCAAATGTTTAGTAAGGCAGAAAGAAACCTGCTTGCCAATGAATAACAATATATAACCTGATCATTGTTGCTAAAAGCCATCTAAGGGACACACGAAACGAGTTGTGTTGAGTCCAGAACCGACATAATAGCACTCAGGATATTGCCATACATGCTCTGTCGTCATAGTCAACAGCCAGCGAAGAGTTCCAGTACTGATGGTACCATTTGTAGTCTGATTGTGTCCATCAAGCCATTCCTCAGAGTGCTCATTGTCGGCCAGATCCTCTGGTCGCTCAATGCTGCCCCATTATCTTTAGTCTATGATTATTTATCCGTTCTTCCAGGTTATATGCATGATTCCAAATAACCTGATCACATCTGCACAAGTAGTCCACCCAACAGTGCAAACCAAGCCAATCTTCCAGCCTATTCGTTTCCCACCACACCAGCATGTCCTGGGGAAAAGATCCAACAGATGCTCTCTATCTTTGATTTTTTAATTGAAGTGTGCCACTCTACACGAAACGTGTCTGTCTTCACCTTTCACAGCATACTCTGTGAGTCCATTAGAATCACGATATGTGTGTAATTTTCGTCCTTCAGCCAGCGGAACGCCGATGTGACTGCATCCACCTCCATTCTCAATCTAGATGTCGGGGTATCATATGCCAGGCCCACTTGCAATAAACACCGTACATTAACCATCGTTATAAACTCGCAGAAACTTCTTTCGCCTCTTAACACAGAACCACCCGTGTAGATCACATGTGTCAAACTCAAGGCCAGCGGGCCACATCCGGCTCGCCGTACAATCATATCAGGCCCGAGAGGTCTCAACCGACGTACAAATATATTCGGCCCAAGAGAGAAGTTTAGGCAAACATATTTTTTTATGGTTACGATATAAAGTGCAAATCAAATTCCCTAATTAGCAGCCTTCAAAATGATAGATAGGCTACCCGAGAGCGTTCTCGCTTCGATCAGAATAAGCGGGGGGGGGGGGGGGGAAGTTGTGTAGTGAATTAGTGTTTGTAGTTATAGTTAACTAGCAACGTTTAGATGTTCGTTTTGGATTGGCGCATAACAAATGGAAGTAGTGTAAAGCCGGATATTAATTCACCTTTTCCCGCTATGGCTAACCTGATATCAATCAAGTGTCTGTCGGTAGAAGCACACTCTTTTAAAATCAAAGCTAGCCTTTCAAAAGGCCAAGAGAAAAGTTGATTCTGAAAACAGAGCCTTTCAAAGCCGCTGGAAGGCTGAATATATCACATGTTTAGTGATATTGCGGTACACCTGTGTGTCTAATTTGTGGAGATAATGTGACTGTGATCAAAGAATATAATCTGAGACGGCACTATGAGACTAAACATCGAGACAAGTTAAACAGCCTGAATGCAGAGCAGAAGCTACATAATGCAGAAGAATTGGAGAAGCATCTAACATTACAGAAGATGTTTTCACCAAAGCAGAATCACAAACTGATGCTGCAGTCAAAGCAAATTTTATTGTGTCAGAGAAGATCGCAAAATCAGGCCGACCATTTACAGAAGCAGAGTTTCTGAAGAGCTGCACGATGAAAGTGTGTAACGTCTTGTGTTCAGACAAAAAGCAGATGTTTGCAAAGGTAAGCCTTAGCAGAAATACGGTGGTTGATCGGTTTTGTGAGATGGACACTGATGTGAAAACACAGCTGATCGAAAAAGGCAAAGACTGTTGCATTCCTCTTGCTGTCGATGAAAGTAATAACACGACAGACACTGCACAGCTCGCCATCTTCATTCGTGGAGTGGACTCCAGTTTGAATGGTACAGAAGAAATATCGGACATGAAATCCATGCATGGGACAACGACAGGAAAAGACATTTTTGAAAACGTATGTCAAAGTTTAACCAACATGAACCTGCCTTGGGACAAACTCGTTGGACTGACAGCAGATGGAGCACCGGCGATGTGTGGCGAAAAGGGTGGACTAGTTGGAAGGATGCGGTTAAAGATGCAGGATAACTGTACTGGTGAATTGATAGCATATCAATGCATCATACACCAAGGATCGCTGTGTGATAAAGTCATCAACATGGAAGATGTAATGAGCATTGTAACCCAAACCGTCAACTTTATCAGATATATTAATGTTTAAAAGAGGTTTAATTTTCGGCTTATCGTATGTTTATCCTGTCCGGCCCGCAACCTTACGTGTGATTTGAGTTTTGGCCCGCTGAGCGATTGATTTTGACACCCCTGGTGTAGATGATTATTACATCACTTGGAATGGGGGAGGGCGAATCAATTGTTGCACCAGCCTGCCGGCAGATCCCTGCACTTCCGGTCTAATGTGATCATGACCCCGCACATGTCTGACATTTTCTCTGGCATTTTGATCCACCCCCTCTACTCTCCAGGTGTTCTCAAACATGCACATTTCTCTAATTTCATCCTGTGCCTGAGTCATCATCAATTATTGCCCTCTTATCGGCTTCGGGCCCTCAGCTGTGTCTAGGGCTTCATTCCGGGGATGTTATTTGTCTGTGGCCACTCGGAAATATGACTTAATCTGTAGCATCTTGAGCCTGCCCCCAATCGTTGGTAAAGGCAGGATGTATCGCATACACATTGCTGATGTGACTATTGTGCATCCCAGAATCACCCGCATACTTCATTCTGCATATGCTACAGTTTGATCAGTTGACCTTTTGACACTCTGCAGTCCTAATCATTACTCAGTTAATCAGAGAATTAGATGTTGAAGTATGAACAACATTCTTTGCTCAATGCCCATTGCTGCCATAATCTTTTGTTGAATAGCAGGTTTCCCGGGTACCTCAGCCTCTGTGTTAACATTTCCGCCGCTTCTTGTGATACCTGAAACTCCAGACTTTACAATCATACTGTTCCAAGAGCACCATAGCACGACGCTTTATACGGATTATTGACACCAATAAACTATGTACACGAGTTCTTCATTTTGTTTACTTTCTCATGCAACTCTTGCGCTATTTACCTCCGGTCTCTCCCCTTCCTATAGCAAGGACAACATCTACACGTGTCAGTATCTACCAATCCCTGGTGCTACAATATTTGCAATCTTGCATGCGTAAAAAAGAAACGTTGAATATAAAATTCAGATGAGAAGGCCATTCGTAAACAATACTTCTACTAACAAAAATTATAAAAGAGAATGTATCTACTATATTGTGAACAAAACAAAAAATTAACAGCTTTACTAAGAAAGAATGCAGACTAATTGGTTAAAAGTTGCTTAAACAATCTAATGAATTAGATAAGCACACGTGGAAAAGGAATATTTTAGACAGACCTCCATTATTGCCAATACTAACCGCTTGCAAACAAAGTTAAAGTTGTCATTTATCACTGATAAAAATATATTTTAATGATGTACAAATGATAACCGATGAACACAGAAGAATTGTGAATACTACCATCAAGCATAGATATACACAGAAAGCGCCTTGGGGAGTGAAGAATATGAGACCAAAGCATGTTTGCAGCAAGTAAATATGACTAAATAAGTGTGGCTGTACGGATATTAAACAAAGGGTTGAATAACATGGAAAAACAACATGACAAACGAAGAACATTATTGAGATCAATTTTAATACATAATATATTCTATGCAACCCTCACAGCGTTGGATTCTGAGATGAGTTGTGCATATATATATATATATATATATTTTACTAAGTGATTCAATGAGCATGATTCAGAAGGTCGAAGCTGGATCTGTACGTAGACAGTGGACTGAATCGCTGCGGAAGTCTGTTGTCCGTAAAGTCACCTTCATCTTCGTCCCGAGACATGCGGGAGTCGAGGGAAATGAACGAGCTGACAAACTGGCTGGCTCTGCACCCTCTGTAGATGGCCAGCCCATGGATCGTGCCGATGTTATTAACGTCCTTAAAGATATGGCGAGAACAGAGGACTTTGACGTCAGTGATTCCACATCGCTGTTCAGGATGAAAGACCTGGGAGTAAGAATCGGCACAGCCAGAAGCGAGAGGTACATCGGGAAAACAAAGCGCCTCGTCAACCAACACAGAACTGGCACTATTAGCCACCGGACGCTGATGCATATGCTGGGAGGAGGATCTGAGCACCTATGGACATGTCCGGAGTGCAATGAAGATACCCCAACTGATAACTGATAACTGATAATTTTTTTTTAATTTTCTTGTCATTGTTCTCATGTTTTCATCTGTCAATTCCTCTCATCCTGGTCTTATGATCTAATCTAGTCACTGTTGTGTCTTCCCAGTGTTTATATGTTATGTTTTGTGTATTATTTGCTGATGAAGGCTAGTCGCCGCAACGTTCTATGTTTTCCGCAATCGTGTTTTGTAAATCTTCATTACTTTATATTATTTTATATTGTTTATAAGTCCTAGGATGAGTGCTAGATGTTCCATCACGGCAGGCAGACTTATAGAGATGACAGTGTCATAATGAGTTAGTGATTTACTAGACAATTTTAGTTCGGTAGTTTGCCACTGCTTTCTGAACGGCCTACATCTCATACCATATGAACAAGCTACGGCCCTGGTTAAAATAATGGAATAGTTTGTACTAATGTCTCCCATGGGGGATTCAGTATGCTCCCCCCTTTTAACTAAATTACAAATCATTGTACAAATGCCTTAAAACATCCCTGCATATGTTTGTTTTCTTTTTTCTCATATCGTCCAACACATAAGTCTGCACATACATTGTATAAACACAGAAAATGGATACTTAGACTAATGCAACGTGAATATTCTTTTATTTGTACACACGTACAGATATGTGTAATGGACAATTATCTAGACATGATATTGTACACTTCTTGTACTCATATAAAAATATAAAAGACTTTTCCACGCTTGGAGAGTATTCGGAAATTACAAAACAATAAATATGGCAAAGTGTACAATCAACAAAATGAAGCAAGCACTTCTCTCTAAACACATATCACATAAACTGAAATTGGAGCTCATCATCATCATGTGCCATGTTGAAAAGCACGGGCAGTCATGTTTCGCCATTTCAACCATCACCAGAGTAGTGGATCAGCTCCGTGTTCTTGTCTCGACCATGCCACGTGGCCAAGCTATCCAGTTGTTTACTTCTCTGCCTTCCCTGTGTTCTTTTCTCCTCAATCTTGCCAGTTGTAACCAAATTCTATAATGTGTTTCTCCCCACAGTATCCAAACAATTTTGACTTTTTACGTTCAATCTCTCTAATCAGTTTACGGTTTTCATTTGCCTCTTGTAGGACTTGTTCATTAGTTCTCTGTCCGTCCAATGACACCCCTTGCAGTTTCCCCAGAAAGCACACCTCCACTGCCATTAGATGTCTTTAAGCTTGTCTGCTCATTGTCCAGGTTTCACATCCATACAAAAGCACATGTTCTATGTAGCACTTCAAAACTCTTTTACTCGTTGCAACTGACATTTTTTTTTTTAATTGGTCAGTATATTTTCCATCTTGCAAAAGGCTACCTTCTACTAAATATAGCTGAACCTGGCACGTGTATCGGCTAGGTGCATCATGATGATGATGACATGACAAAAATAAGAAACACCGAGTAATAATTCTCTGTTGTGCGACATACTCAACAGTACACCACACAAAGTGATAATTCTCTGTTGTGCGACATACTCAACAGTACACCACACAAAGTAATAATGACAACATGTAATGCCATATAAACAAGTTAAGGCAGTCCCATAGCAGATACAGCCGTTGTGGTGTGACGTGATAAGCCTTCACTTAATCTCAGATATGATATGTGAGGCCAGTGCCCTTCCTCGTGGTCTAGCATTCTCAGACGCTACCAAGAAAGCTCTAGAGAGTAGCTATTACCGATTTTTGTGAGGCTGGGTTGGACCTCAAAGACGTACTGGACGAGAATGCGCGGGCATTGAAACAGGACCTCTGTCAGCGCAGGAAAATGCACTAATCACTATGCCACTGAGGCTTCCATATTGTAACATACATGTATTCTTATACATCTTATAAAAACTATACTGGAGGGCAAGGTTGAGGGCACGTGAGCAAGAGGTAGACAACAATACAAGTTGGAAGATAATATCAAGAGGTGGGCGAACATCAGCCTGACAGAATGTACAGTCAAGGCGAGAGACAGACAATGTTGGATATCCATTACAGCCAACCTTCATTGTGGAGGCGGCACCTGACTGATTGATGTATTCTTCTTCTTCTCTTCCTCCATTTACCCCAGTGTAGTAATGGACGTAGATGTATGATCTTCTGTTAGCTCTTTCCGATATGCTTTGTGGGTTGGTATTCATTTCTCTAAGCTTGCTATGATACTATCACTTCATTTTTCATGTGGTCTTCCGCTTGCACTATATCTATCACATTTCTTCAATGTGTCTCTTTGTGGTAGATGGACCAAGATATTCTTGTGAGGTGGTCAAATCCTTTAATATGTTGTTGTTTTTTTTAAATTAATTGTATAACTGGTTTTAAACCTAGCCTTCTTCTAATTCCCTCATTCCTAATTCTATCTCTCACAGCCACTCCCAGGGCGCATCTTTTCTGTTATGATTTTGCGTTCGTAATATATATATATATACAAAATCACAAATACTGAAGTATTGGAAAGATCAGGTTGTGTGACAGTTTATTCCATGCTCAGTCTTCGTAGACTTAGATGGATAGGACATCTTAGGAGGATGGATGATGGTAGAATACCAAAGGATATCTTTTTTGGTGAATTACAGATGGGTAAGAGATCTCAGGGTCGGCCTCTACTACGATACAAAGATGTGTGTAAGCGGGACATGATTGATACAGGCATTGATAACGCACATTGGGAGCAAGTCGCCGCTGAACGTGTTGCATGGAGGGCAAATATCAGAAATGGAATAAAGTCAAAGGAGAAAATTATTGCAGAAAAGTCACACACCAAGCGTTTGAGACGTAAGATGGTGCATGATGGTGGAAATGACCACGTGTTCACATGCACCCATTGTGAACGGACATTTACAGCGCAAATTAGCCTTATCAGTCACACTCGCTACCGCCATAGTTAAAAGTTATTATGCCTTTTTAAAGCACAAACTATCGTCTGTCAAGACGGCAAGGTGCCAATGATGATGATGATGATATATATATATATATATATATATATATATATATATATATATATATATATATATATATATATATATATATATATATATATATATATATATATCCATGTATAAACCAATGATTGTCATTACTGATTTCTATTAGTAGCTGAAGATAACAAGCTTGAGAAGATTTGTGTGTTTTTGTGGTAATGAATCATTGAGGTACGCTTGACAGATAACCAGGCATTGAGCACTTAACAAAAGGCTAATACAATGGTGAACGTCATTATCATCAAGTACCATGCCGATAAAGTGGGTAGTCATGTTTTGTCATCTCACATCTTCGCCTACATCATGGATCATTGTTTATGTTTTACAATGTTTATGTTCTACAGGTGAGTAGACAATGTATGGTGAACAAGTGGTGTTCGGTGTGATGAAGATGATGAAGACTAAATTTGCAAGCTACGAGACTGCACGGGAGTGACTTAAGTTTACTACGATGATGACAGACAATAAACGGCCACGTCTTGCACACACTCCTTGGACAGCTCTCGAGCATGATGGGAATGAGTGTGGTGTTTGCCTACAAAAATGGACCCAAGACATCATCGGTCTCCAATTATGAAATCGTACAAATATGAACGGCTCAATTCCCTCTTCTTCTTCTCTTCCTCCATTGACCTCAGTGGAGTGTTGTGAGATGTAAAGATCGTTTATGCGCTTCTTCTAATGCCGTTTGCAAGCTAGTATTCATCTCTTTAAGGTTGTGTTTGATACCATCACTTCATCTTTTACGTGGTCTTCCCCTCGCTCTATATAAATTATGTCTTCAGTGTGGCTCTTAGCCCCTCTCCGTGGCCCAAAGGCTTGCGAACGAGATTTGTGAGCCGCTTACCACGCGTTCGAAAAGCGGCGACGACCGATTTGGCAGCACACCGTGTCGCACTGGGTTTTTAACGTTATGGTATGGTAGCCGGTCGTTCAGAAAGCAATGGCAAACTACTGAACGTAAAACTTGCCAAAGCATCAACAACGGTAGTAAAATGCTGATGTTGACAGCGTTGTCCTGTAAATAGGATATGCAAATAAAATATGGCTCTTTGTGGCAGATAGTACCTGGGCATTCTTGTGAGGTGGTCAAATCATTTGATTTGTTGACTTATTTCAGACCTAGTCGTCTTCTAATTTCGTCACCCCTAATTCAATTTCTCATGGTTACTCCCACGGCCCCTCTAAGGCATCCCATCGCTGTTGTTATGATTGTGTGCTCATTAGTTGCTGTAAGCATCAATGTTTGACATTGGTAGCATAATGTCGACCAAAAAACAGTTCTTACGAGATTTACATTTAGTACCGGGACGCAGAGGGTTCCCAAGGCACCAGGGCTGGGACCTATACTGGCCAAGACCTATTGACGCGTCCTCGTCGAGCGTCCTGGGCAACAGGTCCCTTCGTGGTCCTGGCTAACATCAGTAGGATTGTTGATTCCTCCGAAACCGGAGAGTATCTGCCTGCATGGCGAGGAACCATCAGTCTGCACACCATAAGCCAGACATGGGAAAACGGATACTCAAGCAAACCTCAGGTCCTGTATGACATCACACTGATGTTGGACAACATGGTGTATTCATCCAGCATACAGGACTTCACGCTGGAGTTCACAGCCAGCGAACACAAGCAAGCAAGCAAGCAGCACATTAAGTACTTATAGGCCTCTTTCTATGCGACAGATAGTTGTCTCAGTACCTGATTTGCCTTTGCAATAAGCATGTTTATTTCTCTATCCATTCCCCCATCGATTCCACTTGGTCCAAAACGAACAATAAATACCAGGGTATAGTTAAGTGCAGAAAAACCAATGTGCAGGTCCTACAAGAAGGAGATGAAAACAGTAAACTGACGAGAGAAATTAGACGTAGACAAATTTTTGGAGCAAGCTATGAGAAGACATACTGACAACTGGCACGATTTAGGCGAAAAGAATAAGGGAAAGGCAGAGAAGATAATATCTGGATCGTTTGGCCACATGGCATGGTTGAGACAAGAACACAGAGCTGGTTGATTGTGTAAGATGGTGACACATGACCGCCCACTTTTATCGGCATGGCATATGATGATGATGATGATGATGATTATGATGATGATGATGATGATGATGATGATGATAGGTAAGTGTGGTGAGGTGCTTATTTCACTGTCATATTATGTTGCCCTTTCCACTCAGAGGAAAATCAGGCACTTATCTCACAGCTCATTTAAACTGCATCGACTGGTATTGTCTCTTCGTTTTGACAGCTAACAAATTTGATAATTCATTTTTGCTGTTTCCAATAAGATCCACTGCAACTAGCAAATTCATTACAAATCTGAGACAGTTATCCTTTCATGCATAGAGTACATTTTGACATGTGGCGCACATGCGTAGTAAACTATATTACAGATATATTTGTCAATATACTATATGTACATTGTACAACATATTACATAAACATTTGTCAATATACTAGACATAGCATTTCCATGATCTACATACACATAGCAACAAATATTCCAGACACGTTTGTCAATATACTACCAATACACATTTACATGCTCTACATACGCATTGTAAACTATTTTTTGACATATTTGTCAATGGTTCGTGTACTACAGAAACCATTTTCAATATACTATAGAAATACTTTTCCATGTACTACAGATTCACTATCCATGTAATGTACTAAAGGCACATTATACGGCAGATACATTTGTGAACGTAATACAGATATATTGTATTAAAGATACATCTTTCCATATACCAAAGATACACTTTTCTACATATTAAAGGTACGTTATACTGCACTCACATGTATCAATGCACCACAGATAAACCTGTCTAAGTGACATGACCATGTACGTGGGAGGTAACAATTCAATATCTCGAGCGATCTCCATTCATGAATCAGTTCTGTGTCCTTGTTCCATTTATATCATGTGTCCAGGCCATCCAGGTGTAGATTTAGCTCTTTGTTTTCCCGTTGCCCTCTATCCATCAACTTTTTCAGTTGTCACCAGGTTTTCAAGTTTATGTATCTTTTAGTTTAAGTTTATTTCATGTTAAATAATCCTTGACCATCTAATCCTAATGTATCTATTCAGATTACAGTTTTTAAATGTTTCTTAAAGAACTACCTCATTCGTTTTTCTGTTTCTTGTGTCCCCCCCCCCCCCCCCTCTTCATTTGCCTCACAAATAGCATTTCCACTGTAGGTTACATGTATATATGACACTGTTACTTTTATCTTCTTGGGGATGACAATAATTTCTGTGTGTTTTTTTAAAAATATAATTCAGTTCTAATCCTAGTTGCTCGGTGTTGCAGATTATGGCCCTTCTCTGCTGTATTATCTGCGTATCTTATTCTGTTTATAGCATGTCCTTTGTTGGCGATTCATCTTAGGTTGTTTTTTGTTAACATTCATAACACTATTTTCACAATATATGGGGGTGGGGGTGGAATAGAGAGAGAGAGAGAGAAAGAGAGAGAGAGAGAGAGAGAGAGAGAGAGAGAGAGAGAGAGAGAGAGAGAGAGAGAGAGAGAGAGAGAGAGGTCTGTAGACACTATACATCCCTGTCTCACACATTTCTTGATTTGCTGAGTTCACATATATCGCTACCAATTGTTTTAATGGCAACATATTGCTTTCTTTTTCTTCGTTCCTGTTTCAAAGATCGTGTGTTGCACCTAGTGCTGTCCCATAAAGGTCATTGTGTCCTAATTTGGCAAGAATTTGTATACGGTTTTCTCCCTCTAGTCTAGACACACCCTATCCAAGGAAACGTTTGTAGGTTTTCTTGTTGAACTATCTTGCCAGGCCGCGGCCTCATGGGGTGATCCAAGGGAGGGGAGGGGAGGGGAGGAGAGAGGAGCAGAGCAGAGCAGAGAAGACTGTAGACCTGTAGACCTGCGTGTATAAATTTGAGGTAGAAAACAATCTTGCTTGCTACACATGGCACGAGAAATGACATTTGTATATAAAATACCTGATGTTCTCATGAACCATGGTTGGATGTAAGGTGGAGAATCACGTTAAACTGTCATTGAGTATACGGGATGCCTGGTATTCTTGTGATACCGTGACTCAATGTACGGCGGGGAGTCATCCTTAGGTTTGGATTTTATGTATTTAATACATGGTGTTCTTGTGATGCTGTGACTCAGTGTAAGACGAGCAATCATCTTTATATTTTAATTTAGTGAATATCCGATGTTCCAGTGAAACTGTTGTAATGTGGAGAATCATCTTTATGTTTTGATTTAATATTTAGAATGCCTGATGTTCTTGTGGTGTTGTGACTCAATTTTAGGCTAGGAATGATCTTAGAATTTGATTTAGTTTAAATAATTCCTGATGCTCTTGTGATATTAAAACTCAGTGTAAGACGGGGAACCATGTTTATATTTTGATTCACGGAATACAGGATATTCTTGTAATACTTTGATTGGATGTAACGTGGGAAATCATCATTAGGATTTGATTTAGTGTATGAAATACTTGATGTTTTGTCATAATGTGACTGGATGTAACGTGGTGAATCATCATTAGGATTTGATTTGGTGCATAGAATACTTGATGTTTTTATCATACTGTGGCTGGATGTAACGTGGGAAATCATCATTAGGATTTGATTTGGTGTATGGAATACTTGATGTTTTGTCATACTGTGGCTGGATGTAACGTGGGAAATCATCATTAGGATTTGATTTAGTGTATGGAATACTTGATGTTTTTGTCATACTGTGGCTGGATGTAACGTGGGAAATCATCATTAGGATTTGATTTAGTGTATGGAATACTTGATGTTTTGTCATACTGTGGCTGGATGTAACGTGGGAAATCATCATTAGGATTTGATTTAGTGTATGGAATACTTGATGTTTTGTCATACTGTAGCTGGATGTAACGTGGGAAATCATCATTAGGATTTGATTTAGTGTATGGAAAACGATGTTTTTATCATACGGTGACTCAATGTACGGTGAGACATCATCTTTAGATTTTTATCTAGTGTATGAAACATGTGATGTTCTTCTGATACTATGCAAAGCGGAGAATCATCTTAAAGCTTTGATTTAGTATATAGAATACCTGATGTTCTTGTGATACCGAGACTCGATGTAAGGCGGAGAATCATCTTTCAGTTTTGATTTTGACTTCCCATTGAGCATTTCAGCATTCTTCACTTTCTCTAACTTATTTTTTCTTGTCTTTGGTGCTGGACTGTCTGTTTCTGTAGCAGATTTCTTAGCAGCCTTTTTATTCTTGGCTTCTGCTTTCCTATCCTTTTTAGGAATTTTGTCTTTATTCTTAACTGCTGATGTGGTTTCTACAGCAGGAGTTGCTGCTGACTCATCGGCTGCTTCTATTGTTAAAGTAACATCTCCAGGTTCAGCAGCAGCGTTATTTCGGCTTGGGGAGTCTGCGCCGCTCTGGTCTGACTCATTGCTTGCAGTCTCTTCATCAATTGTATCAAGCACCGAGTCTCTGGCTTCCAATGAAGCTCTTTTCTTACTGACAGCAACGTCGTCAGTGGTGCTCTCATTTCCAAGGCCATGCTGATTGTTCATGTCAACACTGTGCGTCTGCTGTTTTCTGGCGGCAAACACGTTGAAGGACAATGCACCGGGGTTGGCTTGCTTGGTTTCGGGAGTCAGTAAGCACAGCATGATGTTGACCGCCAACAGGCAACTCATCACAATAAATGATGCTCTGGCTCGATTCTCCTGGTTGGTACAAAAACATCTAGTTAATATCGAGGGAGATAACCTTTATTCATGGGACATGTATTGAGTAATAAAAAAGTAATTATCGCACAGTATGCATTATGACATTTGTATAATTAGTGAAAACAAGACACTTTCACACAGTGCGCATTACGACATTGTTATAATTAGTGCAAAAAAATAACTCCTTCACACAGAAGGTAGAATAAAAATCGTTTGTACAGTTAGGGATTTTTAAAACAAACAAAAAAAACCAAAAAAAAAACACTCATCTTTCACACAACATTCAGAATTGCACTTCTATTACTACACACATAAAACAAACTTTCACATAAAAGACAGAAAAACATTTATAATTCTAGGGACAAACAACACTATTTCACAGAGATTGCAGAATGGCATTTGTAATACTAGTGAAAAAAAGCACTATTCCACAGAGAGATCAAGAATGGCGTTGATATATAGAATACCGGTTGTTTTTGTGATGCCGTGACTCTATATGTGGTGTAAATATTTGTTTTTCTATTTTAATTGTTATTTATGTGGAGCACATTGGATTATCCTAACGCACTGTTTATGTCTTTGGCTGTCTGCTTCTGAGGCAAACTACCATTTAATCATATTCAATCAAGAAGCAAGATTACCTTATAATCCTGTTCCCTATGTTTAGAATCAATAATGTAATCATCTTCTATATATCTAGGATCTGTAATATCCTCTTCTATGTCTGGGATCAGTAATATAATCATCTTCTTAAAGTCTATTATCAGTAAAATAATCCGCTTGTATGTTTCTAGGATCAGTAATATAATCCACTTCTATATGTCTAAGATCATTAACATAATCCTCTTCAATATGTCTATGATCATAATATAATCCTCTTCTGTGTCTTCGTGAATTATGTACATGTTTGTGGTTATTATCTTGATATCTCTGGAGTACACTGTAATTGAACTTCCAACTCTCCAAAAGAGCATCATGTGGCATGTGATCTATGGCTTAGTGGTAGTGAAAGGAGTATCACAATCCCTATATACCGGGTTCAAGGTCATCCGCATGCGATTTGGAAGCAGGCCCTTTTTAATAGATTTTCACAGTGCTATGAGTTTCGGCTGTTCAGAACGCGATGACAAATGACTTAACGTAACACTGTCTAAAAAAAAATCAGAAACAACCAAACAACGCTTAAATTTCCTTAAATAGGAGAGTAGATATCAGTAAATTGGTATAATGGTTCCGTTGTGAATTAAATATCAGAAAAAATGGCAGACGACCAGTTGCTGAACTAGTTGGTTTCGCATTATGCAGTAATGTGTGTGAAACTGCTGCTCGTATAGTGACCACAGCAGCCGTCGACGATGAACTGTAATTTTCATGGCGGACTGTTGTGTAGACAGTCAAAATTTTTTGTACGTGTTATGAGAAGAAATGGACTGGAGAACTTAGTGACAGCTGGCAAGATCGAAGGGAACAGATCAAGAGGAAGGCCGAGAGGAAAATACCTGGATGGCTTGGCCACATGGCATGGACGAGACAGGAACAATGAGCTGATCCACGACTCTGGTGATCGAGTGAAATGGCGAATCATGACCGCCCACGCTTTCCGGCATGGCACATGATTGATTGATTGTTGTGTTGGCATTCTGGCGGCGGTCTTATGCATGTATGCCTGTGTGCGCTTTTGGTTTCTCAGAACTGCTGTTTGTTCTACTTTTAACATGCGACAGTGAAGAGTATTTTGTGAGATATTCACTGGCACAGGAACGGAGCGACCCTTTGACGTGAAGTCGGAACCTCGAATAACAAGTGAGTAAAATAACTGGAACCCTACAAACTACTTACCAAATCTACAACAAATGGCGCAATCACCGCTCCGACACGTGCAGCTATGCTGGCAGCTCCAAGGCCAGCGATTCTGTTTGTGATAACCAATGAACACAAATATAACCAGGTAACTCAACATGGGGACAGATACACACGTACACAGAGGAACGTTTCCTCTAAAGACTTTGGCAACAACAACAAAAATAATGCGCTAGAAAACTTAAAAATCACAATCGCAAATACGAAATAAACACGTCTAAACGAATAATATAAACAAGATCCTTAAATTCTGGAAACGAAAATACGATAAGGCGGAAGATCTGTGTGATTTTTTTTCTTTTGGTATGATGAAGACTGATCGAAACGGTCGCTTGCACATGTACGTGTCTCTGCTTGTGTCGAGCTATCTAGTTTCTTCGTTTTCGGTTTAAGTATGACAGCAGTTATAACAACATCATGCTGTATTATGTGTGTTGCGAACGGTGTATGAGGGATTAAGAATTCCGTTCGGAACCCCTTCGACACAGCGCCAGGTGTGAATTATTAGGCCTACATATATTCTAGGCTACATCATTAATAAGGTTAGTGACCAGTTCTTTTCTCTGGTCGCATTTTCTTCCCAGAAAATTCACATACAATTTTGAAAATTGTATGAGGTTGTGCCCACCCAAGAACCGCAAGGTCAGAATATAATCCTGCCACTCACTGGATAGTGAGCCTCGACCACTGCCTAGCTAGGCAAAGGCACTAACTACTATGCTTCTATTGCTCCTTTTATTATAATGTCGGATTGAAATCCCTATGTTTAAAACATATATTCCAATACACATATTCACACGCATAGACCTAACTAAACACACAGATACACATATTCACACATTAAGATAGACCACTGACATACAGACAGAGATGAAGAGACAGACATACGTTCATGCATACACTCAAACAGGCAGATAATATATTTATACATGCCTACACTCAGACAGACATATATGCATGCATGCACTCACATAAGCACAAGCGTGGACTGACAGCGATCTAACCTTTAAAAGCAGAAAAGCACAAATGAAATGCTATTATTATATACATTAACATTCAATGAGGATGAAGTAGAACCGTAAACAATACTAAAAGAAATAAATAAAAAACATTCTTTGGTCATACAATGAGACGGGAAGCACCTTAGAACATGATGACTGGAAAGATCTGAGGCATGAGAGGCAGAGGCAGACCAATAGAAATGATGAATGAGTCTAAGACGGTTGGTTGAGGGATAGTCAGCGACAGAATGTATCCAGGACAACGAGGATGGAGATCCGGGAAAGACATAAGCGCTGCACAATGCAACAGTGAACACGATTGTAACCATGATAATATAACATAATATAAATGGACAAAAATATCAAGACAGCTACATTAAAAATATACAATCTGACAGGTGTATTCATTTTCACAATTAACCTTAATTTAGGCTGATAGAGTTCATTTGCCCAGGCCTCTCCGACCGCCCAGGCAACCCCAATGCCTAGTTTAGTTGTCAGGCATAAGCCGGTAATCACAGCAGCCTTGGTGTAGTCGGGACCTGAAATGCAACATGTCAAACTGTAATGTCAGCTGGGAAACCTTGAGGTCACTGAGATAGTGTCAGATATACATTCATAGGCACTCATCTGCACTAACAGAAGTAAATGAAAGAAATAGAGGTCAGAGTACACAGCAGACAATATAGATGGCGGCGTGTCCAAGTACACGTGTGTGTTTACAGAGACGATGCTGTTATTTATAGCTTATCATCTCAACTCATCTCATCGTTTGTTCAAGAAGGCGGCTTGACATATGTCTGTCTGTCTGTCTGTCCGTCCGTCCGTCCGTCCGTCCGTCTGTCTGTCCGTCTGTCTGTCTGTCTGTGTGCCTGTCTGTTCGTCCGTCCATCCGCCCACCCTCCCCCTCGTCTGTGTGTCCATCGTTGTCTGTCTGTCTGTCTGTCTGTCTGTCTGTCTGTTTGTCTGTCTGTCTGTCTGTCTGTCTGTCTGTCTGTCTGTCTGTCTAAGAATAATAATTGTAATAACAATAATAATTAGTAACAAGTGATGAAATATTCTTTGCAAAATAACATACGACAAAAGAAAGAAAGAAAGAAAGAAAGAAAGAAAGAAAGAAAGAAACATACATACTGCACATTTTAATATTGAGTGTTACTATTTAAAACAAACAACAACAAAAAACTTAAGACTTACCACAGTATTCAGCAAGAACACAGCCAATTGCAGATATGCAAGCTACAGCAAACGACACAACAGTAGGCCATTTTCGACCTAACCTAGAGAAACAGATTATATATCTATATATATATTTCAAGTTGTATTTATGGTTTCAAGTTGTTATCATGTATAGTTATTTTTCTACAGCCATTTGTGTCTTACTTATTAACTCACAATATCTCCATGTTGGATTATTCCGGGTCTTTGTAAACTCTCACTAAACTTTGTATGTATAACACATTTTAAAAATGAAGTACACGATGTCATAAAAAATTTGCTAACAAATTCATTAAATTAGTTACAATAGTCACTGCTAGGGTCTAACGCTTTTTTGGGGGAAGCTGGAAGATACCAATGAAGTATTCATTAAAACAGGTGATGGAAATGTTCACCTCGGGGTTCAAAACATAACTGTACACGTCTATTATGTTGTCCAATACCTTCTGCAACGTGTCTGATGTCATTTCTTGAATGGTAATTTTGATTGCTTCTTTCAAGTCCTCAATTGAGTGTACGTTATTGTTGTAACCATTTCCTTTCAAGAAACCCCATAGATAATAATCGAATGGAGTTAGATCTGGAGAACCACCTGGTCAAATTCAACGTGATATTATTGCGATTTGCGAAAATTGCTTCCAAACAAAACGCAGTGAAGCTCTAGCTGTGTCTGCAGCTGCACCATCTTGCTGGAACCACGCTTCTTCAATTTCATGTTCATTGAGATTATAAAAAAGGTTTCGGAATGTCAGTACGGGACCGATCGGCATTTATAGAGTTTTTCAAAGAAAACTGGTCAAATAAAACGTTTTCTACTGACGGCACACCATGCCCTAATTTTATTATCGCATTAGGAATAAAAGTGCTCCAAAAACGATTATTTTGGCTATTAACGAATCCAGATAGATGAAACCATGCCTCATCAGAGTAGTATGTTACATCGAGAATTAACTCGTCTTCTTTAACTACAAATGCTTGAAACCACATGAAGTAGTTGACTCTGGATTTACTATCACCATCATCATCATCATTATCATAATGTGTTATTCCAAATGGCGTAGGCGCTCATGACTCTCCACAGATTTCAGTCCTCGGTATTCTGGATCAACTCTAATGCTGCCATTTTCCCATGTGATGGTCTCGGACCAGCAAGCATCATTTCTCACGACTACCTCTTCTACAGCTAATCTGTCTGGTGGTTACGATATTCTCAAACGCCTCTTTTCTCATTATATGAGCAAAGAACACGGTTCTACTTTCATTAGCTACATCCAGACAATGTTTCTTACTTAATGTCCAAAGATTCGCAACACACAAATTCGTCCTAATGTGTTGTTTTTTTTCACATCACGGGATTCACAGCCATATATCAGAACATATTCGATGGAAAATGTCGGTAATCTCTTTCTATCATTCAATGAAAGTGATTAATTCCAGCCAACATCACATGGCTGGCTTACTGGCATTGGCGATCATGCTTCTCGATATCTTTCGACCTCTTAAGGCATGTATCACTTGGTGTGCTCTGCTATACAACAACACAAGCTGTTAAGAATTGCATACCATTCTACGTGGGAAAAAATAGGCTTCTTGGCGGAGTGGGTAAGCCACCTGCTTTACGCTTAGAAGGTTGTAGGTTCGACTCCTGACTCCGGCATTTGGTTCACGAGTGCAGTTTTCTCGGAAATTCCGGAGGTAGTCGCCGGTGTTACGGAATGCGTACTTTGTGCGACGCTTTCGGCAGGCCACCTTGTGAACGAACGAACGAACGAACGAACGAACTTTATTTTCAAAGGTTAACAAATTGGGCACGCAGGCCCGTCTTACATTCGGCCCTTTCAATCACTCATCTTTCGTTCATCAGTGCATAGTGCATTCACACAGGAAAATAAAACATTGTCAAATGAATGTTGTAAACATAAACAATGCATGTTACCATTTTATGAGACAAATCCCCCACCCACACACCCACCCACCCATCCCCTATCCATCCGCGTGTCCCCTACACTCATATCCACCATCCAACCACACACATACCCACAGGTACATACATTCCCCCATCCATCCACCCATCCCCCAACCCACACATCCTACACACACCTCCACATATACCATCTCTCCAACCACACACACATCTCCCACCCACCACACATCCCCCACACACACACACAAACCCAGGCACATATGCATGCATCTACCCATCCATCAACCACCCACACACACCACCAACTTCACACATCTCCCCACCCACACGCACACATCCTCCACCCATGAAAAGAGATTGAGCTATATGGGATAACACCCGGTGAAATTAAGACGATCCTCTTGCCTGTAATACCCCGTTAAACCATTCTACGTACTGAATAACGCTACCTAACATTACAAGAATAAACTGTCTCGGGAACTAAGATACCTTGGCCACATCAAACGCCACGGTGGTTTTGAAACAATCGTAATGGAAGACATTCCAGGAAGATAAGACAGGGTCAAATATGAAGACGTTAGACTCAGGACGTCAAAAGACACCCTCGACGTGACGATGCATGAGACAGGGGTTCTGGTCCTACTTCTGCTACCGGGATCTTAAGGAAAGCACAGAATAGTAACACTGTTACCGACCATGCATGTCGTAAGAGCTGTCTAATAAGTTCCACCCCCCCCCTCCCGCCACCCCTCAATGATACCGGAAATCTAGTAATCATCATCATGTGCCATGCGGTAAGCGTGGGCGGTCATGTTTTGCCATCGCACTCGATCATCAGAGTCGTGGATCAGCTCAGTGTTCTTGTCTCAACCATACAACGTGGCTAAGCCATTCAGGTATTTACTTCTCTGCCCTCCCCCTGTTCTCTTCCCCTCGATCTTGCTAGTTGTCACCAAGTTCTCCAATTTATTTCTTCTCATAACGTGACCAAAAAAAAAAAAGGTGACTGCCTACGTCTAATTTTTCTAATCAGTACGGTTTTCATTTGTTTTATCTAACTCTAACAGGAAACAGAGAATAGTATCACTGTAATCTACCATGTTTGTCGTAACAGCCGACTAAAGAGGTTCCCGTCCGTGTGTTACTGGGACCCATAAAGAGGGAAGCAAAGGACAGTAACACATTATAACCTGTCATACATGCCGTAAGAGGTTAGCTTCATACACCCCGTAGAAACACTTTAGCTGAAAAATCCAACCAACTATGAGCAAGCCTAAACAATATATAAAAACTGGACGGCTGCGAGTAAGCTCGTTGACACTCTAAGCCCCAAAGAGAGATCAGGGGCAATTGAAGATGAAGAAGGCGAACTGAGGAATGATCGAGAGTCTTTCCAGTGGATTGTGATGGAAGCGACGTTTAACAAATGACTTAGTACATGATGATGTTGAACATGGCAATGATGGCTTACCTGTTGTTGGATAAGAAGATGCCCAGGATAGCAGGTAGCTCCATCACAGCAAGGAGAAATATATTCAAGTAGATATTTCCAGCCAGGCTCGGCGCGCTCAAGAATATGCCAAAATAAACTATGGACAGAGAAAACCTGAAATACAATGAAGAAGACTATAGATTTCAATTGTTGTGTGGTCAAGTGCGTTCTCTAAACCCTGCTTCTTTACGCTACTTCTATGGGAGTCAAACAATACATGTGTGTTTATTTATGAAGAAGACTAGTCTATCATCATCATAATCATCATCATCACCATCACCACCATCACCATCACCATTATCATCATCATCATCATCATCATCATCATCATTATCATCATCATCATCATCATCATCATCATCATCATCATCATCATCATCATCATCATCAAGTGCCATGTCGACTGGCAGTCCAAGTACTTCGCAACATTTGTCTCAGGAATTACATTTCTCTTGCTTCCAGCCCCTTCCTAATTTGTTCATTTACATTCCACAGTTCACAGCCATACAGCAAAACAAGTTCTATATAGCAAATCTTGCTATACAACTTTGAACAACTATCGGTGTGTATCGACGGCTATTTCGAACCTTCAGCACTCTATTTCTTACATACAATAATGTGACATATTGCATAAGATATTCTTCATTTCCTGAAATGCTGCCTTTGCTTGCTCTTAATCTCCGTTGTACGTCTTCCATCTGATGTTATAAATGCCCCTAGATATTTAAAACTATCCACTTGGTGAAAAATGTTCCTTTCTATCTCTTTTTCACATTTTGGTGTCACCTTTTTCTTTGATATCACCATTGTTACTGTGGTTTTTTTTTGTGTAATATTCAAGGAGAATCCTTTGTTTGTACTCTCTGTTACTACAATGTCCAACAATTGGTGTAGATCTTTTGAATTATCCGCCATCAAAACTGTGTCATCTGCATAGCATATATTGTTTATATTATAACCTCCAAATATTATTCCTGGCTTCTCTTTGATCTCTCTCATTATTACTTCGTTATAGAGGGAGAAGAGATCCGGTGACAAAACACGTCCCTATCGTACTCCCAGCCTTATTTGTTCATAATTCCCTTCTTTATTCCCCATTTTAATTGGTTCTAGTAAATATTGTTATTATTCTGAGATCTTTCCCATCAATGTTAATATCTTCCAACATTTTAATAATTTCATCATGTTTTACTGGTGTCTAGCATATAGTATAACATATAATTATCATATTTTGATGATGAAGGTGGTCGTGGTGCTGTATTCATATTGGTGGTCGGGGTAGTGATGGAGAAGATGTAGTTGATGCACGATACTAGTTCTAGTAGCACATGACTGAATTGTGCGTGTGGATTCTTTCCCTATTACCAGTGTTCCTCGCCATCAGGCGAACCCACTCCGACTTCAGAGGTTGACTTATTGCCGTTAGCTTCCCACTTGTGTCGCTGTCTACCTCTTGCTCGCCTAATTGCAACTCTCCCCTCCAGTCTGGTGTTAACAAGAGTGTTTTGTTTGAAGCGTGGCCGAAAAATTTAACTTGACCGTTAGTTTCTTACATTAACTCGCTTTTCATTCACAGGATCTTCAGAATCTGTGTATTTGATTGCATTTATTTTCATGAAATATAACATATCCTTCTGCATATCCAGCACCTCAGTTCGACTGTCTAATTGTTTGTTCAAGATCTATGCCGACGGTAGCACAGCTACTGGTAGGTCTCCCATGTCGTACAGGTCAAGGGATAAGAACCAGACGAAGAGAGACACACACCTGCAGCCGTGTAGGTAAATTGGGATCTATCAAAGGCTAGGGATATCAAACCCGTAAACAATGCTTGGCACAGTTGTATGTACTAGGTCACAGGCTTGAGGAAACAGTGCAACACATTTCACCGTCTGCTCTACATCTCATTAGAATATCTAGGAACGGCAAGTCTTCGTTGTGTTCGTGTTCCATAGATAGAGAGATGTTTTTATGTGTGATGTTCATTATGGCCTGGAACGATGTTGCTTGTAGATCGTCTGTGGGGGTAGCGAATAACAGGGACATAGGGAATAACAGAGTCCATGAGAATCTCGATATATGAAGCACATAAACGGGCACTGTCCCGCTGTTCATGCTTCACCTCTGCACCGCAAGGTATGAGAGGAACAAGATGAGATTATAAGACGAGAAGTTCCATGATTAACTGCCGACAGCAGGGCTTGTTCTTTATAAAATTTCAGTACTCTCTTTCTGACTGACATCAGTGATCCTGACTACTGACAGAGAAATATGTCACCTCTGTCTGTTTATACATTTAATACAAAATTAACTGCCTTGTAGTAAAAATCATTCTTCTTCTTCTGCTGCGTTCATCCGGAGTTTTTTTTTTTCGGACGTTATTGCGTTGTGCCTGTTTACAGCAGAGCTGCGCTTTTGCGCCGTTAGGCCGAAACATCCGACTTCTGCGGGCATTTGTTGACCGGGTTAACCTTCCCGGGTAAAAATCATTACAATATTGGTTAGTTTACTACAACAATAATTATATACAGGTAACAAACAAGATGTGTAGACAATATAAATATTAACTTGCCAGTGGTAGGAAATGATCAGTGTCACTTTAACCATCTGCCAATCTTTGAAGCTGTTCACATGTTTGCTCTTTTTCTGGTTTTCTTGCGCCTTCTGTTCCTCCCAGGCCACTGTCTACACCACATGAAAATGGGAAGATAAAGTAATGTACAAGATGCAAGTTTCTATCTTAGCAATACAGTGAACACAAAGTACAGGAGCCTTGGCTCATGTCTAAGATGTATTAGATGTTTGGTTCTAGTCGCTTATTTTTTGGACCAAATGGCGCTGAGTGGTGTGGTCTATATCGTACCGGCCACCATTATTGACCTTTAGCACCTCGACCCCCCTTTATCTAATTTCCGGTTTAGTCGCTTTGTTGGAATCATGCACGCGGATTCATTACACACGTGTCCAGATCACACACAAAAAAACAGATGAATAACTGTTGCATTTATATATCCATGTAATATTTTTCACAGATTTCCAAAGGTGTGTGTGTTTGTTATTTCTGTGCTGGTGAAAGCTTTGGACGCAATGTCTATTTTGTTACTTGTAAGCGTGTTCTAGTAACACTTACTGTCATATTGTTGTTTGTTTGTTTGTTTGTTTGTTTCTTTGTTTGTTTGCTTTTGGTATTCATTTATTGCATCTTTACTTCCCAGGAAATTTTCTGATAGTCATTTTAGGATGGGTGAACCTGCAAGCTAAGGTCAATGAAAAGAGAATTAACTCCTCGAAAGGGATTTGAACATATGACCCCCGTAAAGGCATGCAAGTGGGAATATCAGTACCTATAACATTAACTGTAATAGTTGCTTTGGCTGTTGGAGTAACTGGTATGTCAGCAATATAGAAAGTATCTTCATCATCATCTAGTGCCTTGCCCTCTGGCGTAGGCGATCATGCCTTTCCAGAAATTACGATCTCCGACGTCATAGATCAATTCGTGTGATTACTCCCTTCCGTGCCATGACACAAGACTGTCAAGAAGCTTCTCACGCTGTCTTCCTCTACCTTTCTTTCCGCAAATCTGTCATGTTCTCACAACACGTTACAGTTTTTGTCTTCTAATAGAAAGTATATCTGCTTGAATTGTCTCTTTTGATGTAAACATTATCAAACATGCTGTTTAAAGAAGTACAAGCTCATTTTAGACCCATTTTAAATCCATTTTAAACCCATTTTAAACCAATTTAAACCCATTTTAAATGCATTGTGGCTATTGGGTGTATGGTACAAGTCCCATATTTGTATAGACCCATCGGTATTCTATAGGTGGTGTAGTTAATATCCCGCCGGACGCCTTCACTTCCAAAGACATTTCCCGGTAGCCATTTTAGGAAGGGCGGACAATTAAACATTCCGCCTTGATAGTGATGCGAATACATAACTAGGGCCGCCGGGATAGCTTGATAGCAATAACGTCGTTTAAAAGTCGACAGGGTCGATTTCATTGCACTGGGTTTTATCCCATATGGCTCGGTCTCTTTACGCAGCACGGAAAGCGTCGCACCCAGCACGAACTCCGTAGCTCCAGCCAAGGCTCACAGGAGTCTCCGAAGAAATGCACTCGTGAACCGAAGGACGCGGCCCGGAATCGAACCCACAACTTCGGAGCCCGAGTCAAACGGCTTGACCACTTCGCCACGGAGACTCCACGGAGATAGCTTGATAGCAATGAGAATTTACAATCATCATCCAGTACCTTGTCGGTTGGCGTGGGCGATCATGCCTCTACACAAATTACGATTTCCGGCGGCATGGATCAATTCATGTGTTTTCTCCGTTCCGTGCCATGACACAAGACTGTCAAGAATCTTCTCCCGCTCTCTTCCTCTATCTCTCTTTCCGCATTTACAATATTCATTCCTAATTAGACATTAAAGTTAAGAATGCTGATTATGTTGGTCTACATTTGATATCAATCGTAGTGGGGAGTTGTAGTTTTTGATCCAACTCTAGTTATGTTGCCTGGATTCCATTGCAAGTTATGGTTGTGTTGTATTACATTAATTCCGTTGCCATGTTACTTGATCTTCCTTTATTTATTTTCGTAGAGCTTCTTCAACTGTATGAGTCGTGGCAGTGTAGCGGCTAGACGCTTGCCTGCCGGCCCAGTGGGTACGGGTTCAAACTCGAATGAACGCAGAATTTTTTACAATCGACCTGGGCTTTCAGGTTGACCCAGCCTAAAATAGGTACCAGAAAATGTTTTGGGAAGTAAAGGCAGCCGGCCTGGTACTGACCACATGGCCCACCGAGTGCTGATTGGTCTCTAGCAAATATGGGTCTAGCACCTTATTTTCCATGCATATTAAGGTGTGGGAAAAGACACTTCACTTCACTTCACTTCACTTCACTTCACATTTCTTCGCTTCACTCCACTTTACTTTACTTTACTTTACTTTACTTTACTTTACTTTACTTTACTTTACTTTACTTTACTTTAGTCGTTGGATCAACATCACGGCACACGGTTTAAACCTATAAGTGCTCCGTTTTCCTCCTAACTCAAACCTGAGTCTAAGTCTGAAACTCAGCTCAATGCACGAACTCCATTGCATCGGCGAGGATCCTGAAATACTTTGGGTAGATTTTTAATTCAAAATTTTGCCCGGGCAGCGCCGTTAGGCTATTCTTTTTCGATTTCCAACTGCCAAGGGATTTTTTACGTGCGCAACAATCCACACGGGCGTCCGATCTCACTACCCAGAGACAACAATACACACGGGCGTCCGATCTCACTACCCAGAGACAACAATACACACGGGCGTCCGATCTCACTACCCAGAGACAACAATACACACGGGCGTCCGATCTCACTACCCAGAGACAACAATACACACGGGCGTCCGATCTTACTACCCAGAGACAACAATACACACGGGCGTCCGATCTCACTACCCAGAGACAACAATACACACGGGCGTCCGATCTCACTACCCAGAGACAACAATACACACGGGCGTCCGATCTTACTACCCAGAGACAACAATACACACGGGCGTCCGATCTCACTACCCAGAGACAACAATACACACGGGCGTCTGATCTCACTACCCAGAGACAACAATACACACGGGCGTCTGATCTCACTACCCAGAGACAACAATCCACACGGGCGTCCGATCTCACTACCCAGAGACAACAATACACACGGGCGTCCGATCTCACTACCCAGAGACAACAATCCACACGGGCGTCCGATCTCACTACCCAGAGACAACAATACACACGGGCGTCCGATCTCACTACCCAGAGACAACAATACACACGGGCGTCCGATCTCACTACCCAGAGACAACAATACACACGGGCGTCCGATCTCACTACCCAGAGACAACAATCCACACGGGCGTCCGATCTCACTACCCAGAGACAACAATACACACGGGCGTCCGATCTCACTACCCAGAGACAACAATCCACACGGGCGTCCGATCTCACTACCCAGAGACAACAATACACACGGGCGTCCGATCTCACTACCCAGAGACAACAATACACACGGGCGTCCGATCTCACTACCCAGAGACAACAATACACACGGGCGTCCGATCTCACTACCCAGAGACAACAATACACACGGGCGTCCGATCTCACTACACAGAGACAACAATACACACGGGCGTCCGATCTCACTACACAGAGACAACAATACACACGGGCGTCCGATCTCACTACACAGAGACAACAATACACACGGGCGTCCGATCTCACTACACAGAGACAACAATACACACGGGCGTCCGATCTCACTACCCAGAGACAACAATACACACGGGCGTCCGATCTCACTACCCAGAGACAACAATACACACGGGCGTCCGATCTCACTACCCAGAGACAACAATACACACGGGCGTCCGATCTCACTACCCAGAGACAACAATACACACGGGCGTCCGATCTCACTACCCAGAGACAACAATACACACGGGCGTCCGATCTCACTACCCAGAGACAACAATACACACGGGCGTCCGATCTCACTACCCAGAGACAACAATACACACGGGCGTCCGATCTCACTACCCAGAGACCAGGGGAAATTTTATTACTGGAAGTCCAGGTGGATTTTTTGAATACATCCCGGTCCTCTCGGGACCTGAACCCGAGACCTCCAGCACTCGAGGCGGGCACCATACCTCAAGACCACTCAGCCCTTTACTCTACTTTACTTCACTCCATTTTACTTTACTTTACTTTACTTTGCTTTGCTTTGCTTTACTTTACTTTACTTTACTTTACTTTACTTTACTTTACTTTACTTTACTTTATTTTTACAAGTACTTTTTTTTCTATCTCTATAAATATAAAATAGGGAATTGTAATTATACCATTTTAAATAGCACCATCAACAACATATGTTTTTTTTTTAAACTTTATTATCGCTGAGTGGCAAGACAGCAGGCTGAAAACAGTTATTTTGGTTTTCTTCCGGTTTGACTTTACTAATCTATTTAGTTATCACACATGATGTGTCCCATCTGGTGTGAAACAATACATGGTTCCGTTATATTTTTTTTAATGATGCTTACCATCAACAAACATGGTATCAACCAACTTCCGTCCACCAACGACTGTACTGGACCTCATGAACCTTGCACTAGCACCTGCTTTTATCATAAATTTTACCTTGGATATCTGAGATAACCAACTAGCAATTTTATTAGGACATTAACTTGGAGATCTGTGTGCTAGGTAAATAGGTATTAAGGTAGGCTGATAGATAAGTGTCTTTGTATATAGGTTGATAGATAGGAAGTATGTAGGTAGGTAGATATGTAGGTAAACAAGTAGGTATGCATTAATGCTAGGTAATTTAGCTTTGAACGTAAGTTTTAGGCAGGGTGGCAAGTAGGTATTTCCTCCGTAATCCCGTAGATCCACGTGAGGAACTGCTGCGCGAGATTCGGCAGCGGATTTCGTCGCGTTGGTTACTTATTACGGGGTATGTGAGCCGGTCGCTCAGAAAGCAATAGCAAACTACTGAGCTTAATCTTGCCAAGAACGTCAACCACAGCTGAAAATGCTGGTTTTGACTGCAACGTCATGTAAGGGATATGCAACTTAAAATAAAGGCATTTAGGTCATTAGGCTGGTGGGTAGTCTGGTAAGCAGGCAGGTAGGCAGAATACGTAAGTAGTTTGAGAGGCAGGCAGTTAGGTAGGCAAATAATCAGACATGCAGGCAGGCAAGCAGTAAGTAGGCAGTTAGCTTGCAAGAAAGGTAGACAAACAGGCAAAGAACCTCAAATCAAAACATAAAAACATGATCCCAGGTCAGAAGTATTGACAGCTGATTTCCTTCAGCTAGCAAATGGACCAAACATCACCTGTAACATGATAGACGCCTTGCGGAACTGTATTTTGCGATTGGCAAAAGCAATTTTGGCCACCACATCCTGGGCTTCTTTCATGTGGTTATGCGCCGCCAGCCACTTTAAACTCTCTGGCACATAACTGGAAGGGGAGAGCAACGAGAAAGAAGGTCAACATGCATTCTGACCTGTATTTCAGTATTCATTTTCTACATCTGGCATGTCATTTTCAGTTATGTTCAGTAATCTGTTTCGGTGTCCATGGCTTAGAGTTAGTGAATGCTTTTTTATAATTCCGACACACCGGGTTTGAAGTCAGTAGTAGACGATGTGGGAGTAGATTGCTTTGTGTTGATTTTCACAATGGTATGAGCGTCGATCGCTCAGAAAGCAATGGCAAACCACTGAACGTAAAATTGCCACGAAAATCACAAACAGCCTATAAATGTTGGGGTTAGTTGGGACGTCATGTAAAGGACATGCAGCTATTTTTTCAGTTGTATCTGCCTTCTTTGGTCATGTGATGAAAAGAGAGGCATTGGAGAACATCGTGACGACTGGAAACATAGGGGGGGGGGAGAGAGAGAGAGAGAAGAAAGGCAGAGGTGGACCAAGAGAAATGATGCTGGATGGAATGAGACGGTGGGATGGTGGAATATCAGCAGCAGAGTTGATCCAGAAAACCAAAGATCGAGATCTGTGGAGAGACATGAACGCCAACGCCAGCTGGCATGGCACTTGTTAATAATGATGATGACCTGTTTCCGGCAACTCAGGGAAAAAAATTGTGTTGTCATATATACAGATGAATTTGTCCTTCCTGGTCAGAGGTTAGCAGGAGAATTATCAAGTACTGTTTGAGGACAGAGCATTTCAAGAGTACAGTGACGCTTATGGAAGTACTATATCCAGCATTAGGATGGGGGTAGAGTAGAGCTGATCACTTTGGGTGGGGCGCTTTGGTAGTCATCTGAGATTACTTACATGGGAAACTGCAGCTACGGCAGCTCAGCGGCAAGCACGCGTGGCCCAGAGGCCAAATGGTCGACCTTCCATCAAGGAAGGGATTTATCTGGGCTCCAGGGTGGACCAATCCTAAAATGGGTACCATGTAATGTTCTGGGAAGTAAAGGAGACGGGTGTGATACTGACCACGTCACTTATCGTGGGTCGATTGGTCTGTAAAAAGTGGGGCAAGGAAAATACCAGCACGCCTCAAGGCAAGAAAAAAGGTCATTTAGTATTTATTCTTGACCATCCTTGTGAGTTATTGATGTGTCTGAATCTAAGTCAATGGTTCTATAGGTCCATCGTAGTTGGCCATAGTGGGATCAGTTGAGATATGTAAGCATATCATCTCTTAAACGCTTAAACTGAATCTGCTGCCTTGGACATGCGAGAGCTCGAGACAATGAGCTGGCTGTGCTAAACTCGAGAACACCGAGTTTCGTCGAACTGAGGACGGACGAACTGTACATACTACTCATTACATACGACAGGCAGCCACAGGTAGACAGGCTGATGAATCAACCTGTCTCAGACATGTAACCCATCAAACCTGCTCAGACAGTTCCTCCATCAAACCGGCTCAGACATTTCCTCCATCAACCTGACTCAGACATTTCCTCCATCAACCTGACTCAGACATTTCCTCCATCAACCTGACTCAGACATTTCCTCCATCAACCTGACTCAGACATGTAACCCATCAAACCCGCTCAGACATTTCCTCCATCAACCCGGCCGGCGTGTCACTGACCACATGACCCACCTAGTGCCGAGTGGTGTATACAAGTATGGGTGTAAGACCTCATGTCCCACTGGCTACATCGTGTACTAAGGTCCTTCAGTAATTTGTCTTGAAGCAATTTCCTTCTATATGTATGTCATATGAGAGCGCCACCACATTTTACAGGTCTGAATACATGGAGGAATAGGTGGCCAATCGTATCCTCACTTTCGCAGACGATGAGCCCAGGTGTCGAACCCGCCTTCAACTATGCTCATGACATTATCAGCGTAGTTCTCTGTCACCTTCGATGACGTGCCCGCCATGGGGGGTCCTGTGCTTACTGACTAATATATCAGCTGTCTGTCTTACGTGTCGCGCTATCCAACGCACTCTCTGTCTAGCCAAACACCCAAGTCGAGACTTTGCCATGACAAGACCCTGCAGACTCAAATTACCATTATCTACAAGGCATCTGTGTGTAATAGGATCCTTTTTTATTGTCCTATTAACCAACTATATATCTGTGTTAGAGGGCACTTTTTGTATATGGAAGAAAGTGGCAGTTTCATTACACGCGCACACGCATACACGAACACACACACACACACACGTGTGTGTGTGTGTGTGTGTGTGTGTGTGTGTGTGTGTGTCGTTGGTCGCGGTTCCAACTTTAAGGCAAAGGAAATGTGTGAGAGTGTGTGTGTGTGTGTGTGTGGGGGGGGGGGGGTGTCATTGGTCGCGGTTCCAACTTTAAGGCAAAGGAAATGTTATAATGCTCCGTTCCTGTGCCAGTGATTGTTACATAAAATGCTCCTCACGATGTGTGTAGCTAAAAGGATCCTGGCTTAGGCTTTTACAGTGAGTGTTATTTCTTAGAGGAGCGGCTGGCCGAGTGGCTAGAATACCGGGTGTTTCTTCGGGAAGCCCGGGTTAAAATCCTCAGTAAGGTGTGGATTATTTTTTCTGTTGGGGGAAAAAGAAAACACGAACCTGCACAGTTCGCGGGGACTGCACTAGCCTGGCGGCCTTAATTCCTCAGACTCAAGACCATCTTCTCCCCCCCCCCCCCCTCCCCTTTCCTATTGTCCTGCACTGCAAGGTATTATAGGCAGTAGAAGACAGTGTTTTTTTTTTTTTTAAATAACAGTTATTTCTAAATAGAATTAGGGCTGGCATTAGTAGGTATGAATAGTCATGCACACAGAAGACAGGTGGATGTGAAGACACATTATCGCCTGAGAATTAAATTCACATGTGATGATTCAAAATCACCGGCAACTGATTTCGAGCCCGACTCGGTGTGTCGGAGAATTAGGAAACTCCACCTGTCACAATCCACTAAGCCCCAGTGTCGGTTTCTATGAAAACAAAAAGTACGAGGAGCTGTCTACACACCTTGAGGCGTCTGCCTTGAGGCGTATTACCTGTAAGGTACGTAAAGTAACGGACACTTTTTCACACCTTACAGCGCATTACGCATATAGTGGTGCCACCAAGCCAATTTTTTTATAGACCACCCGGCACGTGATGTGTCACGTGGTTACTATCACATACGCCATCTTTACTTCCGGGGACACTTCCTGCTACCCATTGTAGCCTGGGTCGACCTGGGGGACCGGGACATTTCCTGCTACCCATTGTAGCCTGGGTCGACCTGGGGGACCGGGACATTTCCTGCTATCCATTGTAGCCTGGGTCGACCTGGGGGACCGGGACATTTCCTGCTACCCATTGTAGCCTGGGTCAACCTGGAGGCCCGGGACACTTCCTGCTACCCATTGTAGCCTGGATCGACCTGGAGGCCCGGGACATTTCCTGCTACCCATTGTAGCCTGGATCGCCTGGAGGTCCGGGACATTTCCTGCTACCCATTGTAGCCTGGATCGACCTGGAGGCCCGGGACATTTCCTGCTACAGATTGTAGCCTGGATCGACCTGGAGGCCCGGGACATTTCCTGCTACCCATTGTAGCCTGGGTCGACCTGGAGGCCCGGGACATTTCCTGCTACCCATTGTAGCCTGGGTTGACCTGGAGGCCAGGGACATTTCATGCTAGCCATTGTAGCCTGGGTCATCCTGGAGGCCCGGGACACTTCCTGCTACCCATTGTAGCCTGGGTCGACCTGGAGGCCCGGGACATTTCCTGCTACCCATTGTAGCCTGGATCGACCTGGAGGCCCGGGACATTTCCTGCTACCCATTGTAGCCTGGATCGACCTGGAGGCCCGGGACATTTCCTGCTACCCATTGTAGCCTGGGTCGATCTGGAGGCCCGGGACATTTCCTGCTACCCATTGTAGCCTGGGTCGACCTGGAGGCCCGGGACATTTCCTGCTACCCATTGTAGCCTGGGTTGACCTGGAGGCCCGGGACATTTCATGGTAGCCATTGTAGCCTGGGTCATCCTGGAGGCCCGGGACACTTCCTGCTACCCATTGTAGCCTAGGTCGACCTGGAGGCCCGGGACATTTCCTGCTACCCATTATAGCCTGGGTCGACCTGGGGGTCCGGGACATTTCCTGCTACCCATTGTAGCCTGGATCGACCTTGAGGCCTGGGACATTTCCTGCTACCCATTGTAGCCTGGATCGACCTGGAGGCCCGGGACATTTCCTGCTACCCATTGTAGCCTGGATCGATCTGGAGGCCCGGGACATTTCCTGCTACCCATTGTAGCCTGGGTCGACCTGGAGGCCCGGGACATTTCCTGCTACCCATTGTAGCCTAGGTCGACCTGGAGGCCCGGGACATTTCCTGCTACCCATTGTAGCCTGGATCGACCTGAGGGCCCGGGACATTTCCTGCTACCCATTGTAGCCTGGATCGACCTGAGGGCCCGGGACAAATTAAACATCCGCCTCGATGAGGATTTGAGGTCATTATCACCGGGCCGGCAAGCAAGTGTGGTATCCACTGTTCCATCGTACGCCTGGGCCTATGACGAGTGTTTTTGCTTTCCAGTATGCCCCCCCCCCCCGATTTCCACGACTTTCCCTCATGAGGTATATGTATTGTAATAAATGTCTATATGTTCGGCGGGCACTGTGGTTTGGGGCAGCGAACGCGTTTCACAATTCCCCGACACACCAGGTCGAGGATTCGAAATGAGCTGCAGAGGATCTGAAAGCAGGCCGACTTGTGTTGATTTCCCATATTGACTTCAGTCATTCAGAATGCAATGGCAAACTACTTAACTTAAAACTTGCCTGGTAAATCACGAACAGCCAAAAATGGCTAGGGTTGATTGCGACATCATGTAAAGGACATGAAACTAACTATACCTTTATTCATCCGTTCACTTTGACAGCCTTAGCGGTTCTCAACTTGCTTGTATCTTTGTTTAGTCTATCTTTAAATCTTGCATTTCTTAAATAATCAGTTGTAAAAGGGATAATTGTTATTGGGGGAAGAGTGGGTGGTGGTTTTGTGTGCCAGTGGTCCTAAAACTGGCCAGAACAAGTGTTCCCTTGTCCCATAGGCCACATCTCTAGTCTGTTCCCCTCTTACCCTGCATGATAAACGGAGAACGTCCGGCCCGCTGGCCGTATAAGGCTCGCGAAATCATCTAGTCTGTCTCTGTCCAGGCAACCCAGGCAGGACTCGAAATACAATAAATCTTGAACGTTATAGATAGTCATCAATAAATCTAGTAGCATCATTATCAATGCCAGCTAACATCACACATGAGAATTGTCAAATGTTATGTATATTTAATACAACTATACGTCGCGGAAGCCTAGACATTGAACAAGCAATTAGAAAGTCTAATAGAGACCTAGGGGATGTGGATATACAAAAGAATATGTCGTATTTCATGAGGGAAAAAACACAATCAAATACAGAGGTTCTAGAAAAAACTGGGAATGAAAAGAGAGTTGATGAAAGAAATAAAAAAGAAGCAAGAAATATATTTAGGCCACGATAAAAGACAATACACTCTTAAAGAAACTATACTGGAGGGCAAGGTTGAAGGCAAGCAAGCAAGAGGTAGACAACAATACAAGTAGGAAGATAACATCAAGAGATGGACGAACATCTATCTGACAGAATTAATAGTCAGGGCGAAAGGCATACAGCGCTGGAGATCCACTGCAGCCAATCTCCATTGTGGAGACGGCACCTGATTGATTTAACATCACACGCCTCACCAAAAGTTCCAGCAATCACATTATGGGCGAGTTAATTCAATGTTCCACCAAATATAACAGGCTAATTGCTAAGCTGGTAATTCTGTATGACCCGCGTATGATATTATAAATATCCAAATGGCATTGGAGGAAAAAGGTTTCCACTCCTGCTTACATAAACTATACATCTCTTGATACTAAGTCTCCGGTCAACCCAAAATATAAAAATTGACTCCCTCGACCATCCAAAGATTGTATATATGGGGTGGGTTTGGTATTGCTCACTTTGAGACCAGCTTGTGCAAAACATAAAATGTTCTGTTTAGTTATGAAGATGACTTAGATGGATTAAATAACATGAAAGCGCCTTGATAACACATTATCATCATGATCTTCCACTTTTGCCCTCAAAGTTTGTGGAGATAAATAGTTGACATTCCAGCGGCCGATGGGTGACACGGGATAGTGTCATTCCGTTTGAATGTACGTCTTTGTTGTCTTCAATCCATTTTCTTTTCGGGCGTCCTCTTGCTCTCGTATCAGATCTACTTTTGTGTGGCGTTAGAACTGGTAACTGATTATGTTGCATTCTAGCGACATAACCGAAACATTTAATCTTCTACCTGTCAATATATGTGACCCAGGGTGTTGATCTTTCTGATAACATCATTTCTTACTCGGTCTCGGTTGGTTAAGTTGGCAGCTCTTTTTAGACATCCCATTTCGCGAGTGTTGATTTTGCGTATGTGTGATTTAGATGGGGAGCGGCTGGTCGGGTGGCTAAGAACCCTGGGTTCTCCTTCGGGAGACCCGGCTTCGAATCTCGGTAAGGTGTGGATGTTTTTTTGTTTTTTTCTGTAGGTGGCGAAAAGAAAATCATAACCTGCAAAGTGCGCGGCGACTGCACTAGCCAGGTGGCCTTAATTCATCAGGCTCAAGACCCCCCTGACCTACACTGTGAGGTACTAGAGGCAGTAGATGACAGTCATCGACAGTGGTGTGAATAATATCCAAGTCTGACATTGGTAGTATTGGGTTGGTATGGATATATTATTGATGATATTATAACAAGCATACTTACAAATATCCAATGAGACCAGGAATAGACAGAATTCCACATGCAATATGTAAATGTGACCAGTTTTCCAATAGCCACCCTGCCAGGGAGAATATCATGATCCCTAAGGACCAGATTGGAAGTGAAGACACTAGAGGTCGCCATTTTATGGGTAAAAACTCCATTGGATATGGGAAACTGGACACCAGAATCACCCCTGAAAATAAAAGAGAAATTAACAGTAAGATAAAGTTAAGGTTAGTTGCATATCCTTTACAGAACGTTTGCAGTTAGCATCAGCATGTTTAAGATAAAGTACACAAATATAATAACTGAAATAAACAGGTTTTTTACTGTAATGCCATCATCATCATCATCAGCAGCAGCAGCAGCAACAGCAGCAGCAGCAGCAGCAGCAGCAGCAGCAGCGTTAGGTTAGACTAATGGTGAAGGTGTCTTTGTGTTCCCAGCCCTCTTCTGATCAGCGTAAATCTGAAGCTAATTCCCAGAATTTCTGTCTGATGTAGTTGTTGCTCATATGACCTCTAGTTTCCACTTGATTTTGTCCTACATTATTGTCCCTAACCGATCTCTATGTAGCATGTTGTAACCAAGTCAAGTTAGCCTACGTACAATGTTGAATAGTTATCTATTTTCCCCAATTATCTTTATGAATCTATTCACGTGATGTCCTTCTGTCCGATTCGCCCTTTCATGTCATGCATTAGAATGATGATTTGATCAGACTGCAAGAGTTAATGTTAGTTATTTATAGCACATAGCAGTTAACTCCAGCATTTTTTAGATATTTGTGATTCCTGGGAAATTTTACGTTCAGTAGTTTGCCGTTGCTTTCTGAACATGTAAACCAAAGCAAGGCAGTCTGCTTTCAAATCACCAGCAGCTGTGTTTCAAACGCGGTATCCGGGATTACGAATTGCATTCATAACACCTTCGCCACAGAGTCGGCAAGAACATCAAGTCAAAGGGGTGAAGCCAGAGATGAGCACAATGCGGGTGCCCAAAGATGAGCGCAATGTGGGTGCCCAAAGAAGGATAGTCAACGGAAAGAGACATTGTGACATTGACCGCTGCATGGTCGCTACACTGAGGAGGGAATCTCAGCATTTTAGGGCTGAATGGTTCTATGTGCAGTGAAGATAATCTGACGACTGGCTAACAATATATATATATATATATATATATATATATATATATATATATATATATATATATATATATATATATATATATATATATATATAATGTATGCTTGCGCGCGTGTGTGCGTGCGTGTGCGTGTGTGTGTGTGTCCGCAAGATGAACATGCTATGGGTATTTGTAGTGTTAGAACCCCTACGTTTAGTAATCCCACTTGGACTGAAGAATAAGTGGCCAGTCTTTCCCTTACTTGGCGAACGCGTCGTGAGCATAGGCGTCGTGAGCATAGGCGTCGTGAGCATAGGCGTCGTAATTCGTCCGACCGCGCTCATGCCATTAATGACATAACCTCCTGACGATTACACAAAAGCGCCCTGTTACATGTACTATAACTGAGATAAATAATAAAAGGAAGATGGGCTTTTTCACTGAACCTGTTAGAATCACGAGTTACCCATTAAGCATAAATATCACTAACAGACGTAAGGAAAACACAGTAATTTTTTGGAGCAACAAATAATATATAATCCTTTTATGTATGTGACAGAAAACGGTTAGTAAAATTTTAAGTCGCCACATTTAGTATCCTAGTCATTTGGTATCCCCGTGATTTAATATTCCAATGATCTTGTATCCGAGCGATTCAGTATCCTATTGATTTAGTATCGGGGTGATTTAGTATCCCACAGATTTGACTTCGCAGTGATATGATGATGATCATCATGTACTATTTCGATACGCGTGGAAGGTCATGTTTCTTCATTTTACACGATCACCAGAACTTTGGATCAGGTCTGTATTCTTGTCCCGATTATGTATGAGGCCAGACCATCCAAGCATTTTTTCCTTTGCCTCTCCTTTGCACATTTCCCGTCAAGCTTGCTTGTAGACACTAAGATTTCTAGCTTATTCCTCTTCACAACATAGCCAAAAATTCATGAATGTCTATTTCTAATTATTCTAATCAGTTTGCGATCTTCATTTATTTCTTGTAGGACTTGCTCATTATTTTTTTCTGTTCGTCCATTGTATTCTTTGTATTTCCCCCAGAAACCACATTTATACCGGCATTAGATGTTACTCAACTTTTCTCCTTATTGTTTATGTGTCACTTGAATATAGGTTCTACGTAACATTTAAACACTCTTTTTCTAATCGTGATTGACAGATTGTTATTGATGAGCATTTCTTGTGCTGATCTCTGCAAGGAACCTACCTCCCTTCAAATGCTACAACAGTTTCGAGATAGTTGTATCTATTCACTTCAGAATTTTTCCATTTACTTGGATGAAATATTGTTGCATTTCTTTCTTCTTGGACACGACAATAGTTTTGTCTTCTTACAATTTAATTCTAGCCGTGGTTCTGGTACCCCTGGCGTAGGGGATAACGTCTTTCTCCGTAGTCCAGTATATTCTCATGAGAAACGTAGCTGAGCGAGAATCGGCATTGGTTCGCGCCGCGCTGGTAACTTACGGGGGTATGTGAGCCGGTCGCTCAGAAAGCAATGGCAAACTACTGAGCGTAATCTTGCCTAGTACATCAACAGCAGCTGAAAAATGCTAGTGTTGACTACAACGTCCTGTAAGGGATATGAAACATAAAAACAATGTGTTAGCCCCATTCATTTAGCGTTTCAGTGATTTTTTATATCGCTGATTTGGTATACAGGGAGTCTTGACAACGCTAGGAACCGTATTAGTGAAGTGGCTAGCATCCTCGGCTGACGGCCCCGTGGGCATATAGTTTAATCGCCATATAGTCTAATCGTTATCTAAGTGCCATGGGTCTTAAGCGACTTCTCATATCTGCCATGGGGTTATATATCGCTGAAATGTTATTGCAAGATGTTGTCTCAATTAAAATATCAATAAAGTAGTTTTTCTTAAGCAACCTCCTTTAATTTGATATTAGTTAGTTGCATATCCTTTACAGGACGTAACAGTCAATCCCAGCAGTTTTGTTCGGTCCAAGCCTGCTTTTTGTTCGGCACTGAATATGTTAAATACATCTAGGTTTCCAAGTCTACCCCAGCCTAATATGCCTACTAGAAAATTAAACTGGGAGTAATTGCGGTGGACCCGATGCTAACCACATCATCCATCAAGTGCCGATTGGTCTAAACATATGGGACTAACACCACACAATCACTTCGCAACAAGACCAGAGAACGGTTTCTTTAATTTAATTAATTTAAACATTCCTTATTTAACCGGCCTTGTGGCGAATGGTTACGAATGCGATTCGCAATAACGCACACCGTGTATGAAACACAACTGCAGACGATCTTAAAGCAGACCGCCTTGAGTTGATTTTCAAACAATGGTATGAGCATCTGTTGTTTAGAAATCAATGGCAAACTACTGTACGTAAACTTGCCTAGTAAATTATAAACATCCAATAAATGCTGGGGTTGACTGCGACGTCTTGTAAAGGACATGCAACTAACTTTTTGGGTCAGCCGTTGGTGGGTTACTTGATACAGAATGAGCTAAATGTACTCACCAATACCAACTCCAATAGAGAATCGACATACGACAAACATCGGCCAGTTCACGGAAAAGGCAGTGACAAAATTGAGAGCCGCGTGTTCTAGAACAAAGAGATACATGGTCTTCTTTCTCCCAATGCAGTCGGACATGTAGCCAGAGACAAGGACGCCCACCAGAACTCCGACCATTTGTATGGAGGCAATTGTTGGTTTCACCCAGCTCAGTCCACATACCAGGTTCCACTGGAGGATAGAAATCACACAGAGATGTTAACATTGAAGTAAACCTGAAACTAGTGTTTATATAGTATTATTTGGTTTGTAATGTTACATACATGTTACATAATTGCCTTAAGTCTTGCTCGGAAACTGGTCAAGGATGGAAGCTCCGACAAACGGACAGTAAGAGAATTGCTTTGATGATTCGGCAGCTTCTGCAGCTTGTCTTGTTTCAGACGTTTTTGTGTTACTTTCCCTCTGGAATAAACTAGGCAGGTCGAGAGTGGGATCATGCTCCATGGGCAACACATGGTCTCTAAATTCAGCCCAGGCTTTGTGCTATGGAGAGGTATAACTCCATTTTACACATTATCGTTTATCAAGACCCAAGGTGCCATTCATTATTCATCATCATCATGTGCAACGCGGGGAAGGGTGGATGGGTATGTTTCGCCATCTTTCACAATCACCACAGTCGTGGACCAGCTCCGTGTTCTTGTCCCGACCATGCCATGTGGCCTAGCCATCCAGGTATTTACTTATCTGCAGTCGCCTTGTTTTGTTTTTTTCCTTCAATCCCGCCACTTGTCATCAAATTCTCTAGTTTACTTTTTCTCATAACATGCCCAGAATAATTTGACTGTCTACGTCTAATTAATCTAATAAGTTTGCGGTTTTCTTTGCCGCCTGTAGGACTTGCTCATTGGTTTTTCTGTGTGTTCATGGTATTATTTCCATGTTCTTTAGAAACCACATCTGCACTGCTGTTAGATGTTTTTCAGCTTGTCTGCTCATCGTCCACGTTTCACATCCATACAAAAGTGCAGGTTCTATGTAATATGTCAGCACTCTTTTTCTCGTTGCAAATTGATATCTCTTTATTGATCAGTATGTTTTTCATCTTGCAAAAGGCTACCTTAGCCATAGCGATTCTTGTTCTAATCTCATCAAGGCACCTCCAGTCATATGTTATGATTCTTCTTCTTCTTCTGCGTTCATCCGGAGTTTTATTCGGACGTGATTGCGTTGTGCCTGTTTACAGCAGAGCTGCGTTCTTGCGCCGTTAGGCCGACACATCCGACTTCTGCGGGCATTTGTTGACCGGGTTAACCTTCCAGGTGTTATGATTGTTCTAAGGTGGCCATAATGATTCACTTGTTTAAGAATATTCCTATTTATCATTATATTATATTGTGGTATTTCTTTCTTCTTAGAGACGACCATAATCTCTATTTTCCTATCAATTTAATTATAAGCCTAGTTGTTCACGGTGTAGAATAACCGTATCTATTTAATGTTGCAAATCATTTTGATTGTCTGCAATCAATACTGAATCATCCGCATATTTAATGTTATTGATATTATGTCCCCCTATGATGATTTCTCCCATATTTTAAAATATTACATATACAAAGAACATGCTGGTCTATGTACACATCTCTTTCTACGTGGAACGGTTCCCTGTAGAACTTGTCTAGTGCCTTTCAATTTCTTTTCATATTTCTGCAGAATCGTTCTACTCGACGGAGTATGTGCTGCCGTGCCTTACGCAAGCCTTTTTCTCACTCTCAAGGAGGATCATAAACTGTTTCCGGGCATCGTTCTTCTGCGCTCTCGCTTCCACGTTAACCTTCTGTGTTATGCTTTTCATACCGACTTTTTTTCTTTTCTGTTATCCATTCTCTGGGATAGAAGCCTAATCCATTATTTATATTTTCATTCCCTTTTTCTAAAGACTTCAATATACGTTCGTTCCAAATGCTTTTAGACTGCTGTCAGCAGTGTTCTGTACTCACTTCGTCTAATAACTGTTGCATGATCTAGTACTTACTAAAGATTGTGACCATAAATGTATCCACAGATTTTTTACATTTAATTTTCTGAGATGTCTTATAATATATTGATTTCAATGTTTATAAGATGGTATGTAGATCTTGAGTTTCTGTTTGATTTTACTTGTTGGCAAATGGTGATCCAGATCTACATTTGGACCTCTTACATTTTTGGCATCATGTAAAGATGATCTACATTCCATTTTAATATAGATATGCTTAATTTATAGTAATGTTATGTTTGGTAGTGGTGATATCTACGTTACGACGTATTCTGTTGTATAGAAAAACATGTCTGTCTATTGCGAATTGATTTACTGCTCACAAATTAGTGAATAATTCTACATTTGTGTTGAATTCTTAACGTCTATGTTCTCCCCTGATCTCTTCAAAGCCAGTATTATCCGATCACATCTTGCCATTCAGGTTACTAATCAAATTATTGATATTTCAATGTTTTTAATTATCTATAGTACTATGGAGTTTCATATTGCATTCCTTCTTGGTTGGTTAATCCTTGTCAATTATTGGGGCGTAGAACCTGATCAAATTCGTGTTTACTTTTATGTTTTAAACGCTGATTTTATTATTCTTCAACTCTATGCTTCCCACTCCATGAGTCACTTCTTCACTGCAGAAGAGGGGGATTTCCCAGGATAGCCTGAGACCATCACCTGTACTTAAAAGCTTTCCCCCTGCTCCATTCGACCATGCTTCCCATACCCTCAAAACGTTAATATCATTATTTCATATCCTCACCACCTATTCTGTCTTTCTCAGTTCATACACAATTATATCCTTCAGGTCCCTGGTTTAGGTATGTTCCTATGTGAAAGAAAGTAAATCTGCTATCCGGACTCTTGCTACTTTCCACGCATCGCGTCAAACGTCTTCTAGAAGAGCTTCCCTTCTTTTCGTTCGTCTAAGTTTGGGTTATTCTTTTCCCTTATCTGTATACGTGTTAGTGGTGGGCTTCATTTTGAAGCTGAAAATTTGTTACGGGATGAGGAACCAGCCCCAAGTCCAACCCTCCTTAAACACCTCCCATGACATGCATGGCAGACTCCTTGCTTTCCAGAATACTTCCGGTAACACCTTTGCTTATTATATAACACGACAGCACGATTTCAGGTGGTCAGTTCCCTTCCACACCAACTTTCCTTCACAGATAAATCTCCGATGCGCATGTAACGGAGTGTTTCGGGTTCACCTTGGGTAGTGAGAGTGAACCACACCCGAGGTGTCTCTAGCACTCCCGTGTATTCTAGCCCCAGGGGTTGGACGAGCAGATACACTTTTTTTTCTCTGTGGTTGATCTCAGGTTATTTAGTTACGTCTACACACCCCTCCAGATTCTAGACCCCTACTAACTACCTACACCTTTTGAACAATGAACACTTAGGCATCGTCCGAGACCACACTCAATCATTATACAAAGAGCAAGTCAACTTACATAAAGTTTATTCTACCCTTGAGAATATAGAACTGAAATGAGCATCATGATAGACGAATCTATTTACACAAATAGAAGATAGAGTAGAGAAAGACTTAGAGATGTAGGTGTCTTCATCGAGTTGAGAAGTAGGGTGGATGCAGATGTCCCGTCCAGTCGGTCCGCCACTCACCCGGCTTCCTTCCAGTGAGATGACTAGAACCTTGGAGACCACTCCGTCTCCTGAACGTGGAACCACAACAATAGAGTCACTGCTGGACCACACTTCACTGGACCCACTGCATCTATAACACTCCCACGGAGTCACTGGTAATACAGTTCTCGAACACTACCGAGTTGGAGACAATCTTCCTGGACTTGGCTCCAAGTATTGGTTACTTCGATGAACTAAATAGTCACTGACCAACCGAATGGTCTGTCACTCCTAGCACAGTCCCACTGCAGAACCGATATGGCATTGACCAATTCAATGGTCTCTTACAGTCACACTTTGTAGGATCAGATATGGCTACTGAAAAGTTACTGAGTCCTTCTAGAACACAGTTGATAATCTGGATACGGAAACAGTACATGAATAGAATCAGACATCTCTTTTACGGAAACAATTCAGGTTGGACTATAATCCATAGTCCCTTCCACCGGGTTACACTTGACACACGTCAATGCTGGTGTAGTTCTTCTCAAGACCTGCCACTCGAGCTGTCCAAAGAACCATTCAAGTGTCTGAAGATTAGTTACTTCTGCGTTTAGGCAGAACCCCCGTCAAACCAGACGGACCGGTGTTCCCTGTCGAGCATGATTACTCAACATGCTGAAATGTTCCTGGCAAAAACAGAGTATCTTCTATTTTAAACGATCACAAACCATCATTTCCCACACGTGCACCTTCAGGGCAGTTGTATGTCTTGAAGCAACCTTCACGCATGGTGCATCCCATTGGGTATCTGGTGTGATGGAGTCTGGCGTGATAAGTAAAGAACTGAACCCTTCGCTCTGTCACACGAAGTGGTTTCCTGCCAACAACAATTATAGTTGACTGGTTCCTCAACAGGCAAACTCCTGGATGGTGAAACCAGCTCTCCAGTCAGCTTCCGAACTGTTCAAGGGCTTCTCAGCTGCCTTTTCATAACAGTCAGCCGAATCATGGTTGAGGTGAGACGCAACACAAAAATGGCTCACACTCAGGCCAGCGTCTGTTCTCCCCGAACAAAAGTAAGTGAATGACTGCTGTAGCCAATTTCCCGCTTCGTGCCAACTCAATGCGCACTAGAAGCGAGTGCTTCTTGAGAAAAGATACTTTCTCAGGAAAACGTCATTCCCCGCCTAGAGTTTCTAGATCTCTCTGCACGGGAAGTTAGAGCGATACCCAGCATCACGGGTTACTCGAATTCCGGTGTTTCGAGACGATTCTAGATAATAAGTCCTCCATCGGCTTCCCTCAGTCTATTTTTAGCTGGGAAAGTCCCCGATGACGCGCCAAAATAGTGCGGGAACTTGACGACCCAAGACAGATAAACGCGTTTCGTCACATAGGCCCCCACTTTAAGAGGATCGACCCCGTCGTTCCACTTCTACGCAGAAGCTGTCTATGTCGTTCGTTCCTCCTTCTAAGAGACCGGATGGCGGGTGAGGAAGTCTAACCCGTCAATATTGTATAGAATACTTTTACCACATTCGGTGGGGTGGCAAGCTATTCAGTATCACGGGTGATCAACGCCTACTCCGCTACTGCGATCGGGCCTCTCGCAGTATCTTGCGGACCAGAGCTCCCGTCTCGACCTGATTTAACGATCGTTCCTGCCAGAGTTTACTGGACTTCTGCAACTCCAGCTTCCCCTTTCGAGGACCCAGCTGGACTGCAGTCGGTCGGATTGAGGGACCAAGGGTCTGTGTCCGTTCCGACACAACCCACCTCTTCCTGCCTCGGTTCTCAGTGTAGCTAGCACTGCGGGTGTTCCTTTGGCCGGTCATGTTCCCCCGAGCACCGGGCTGAACCGAAGAAGGTACCTGCACATACATATAGGACTCCCTATGGTGTGACAGGCTTTCCGCTACCTGACCTGAACCCCGAACCGTTATTTCAGCGAATCTCTGCGCCCTTGGGCTGGTGGACTTATCATCGGGCTTCCCCTCATAGCGCATGAGGAGACTGGAATGGAAAGTAGTAGACTTTCCCAGGATCACCACTCCATAGTGCTTGTGGAGCCCCACTTTATCTACTAGGAATGGGCCCTGCCACCCGATTTCGAATTCGTTCCCCTCGATTGGGAGGAGTACTAGAACTCGGTCTCCAACCTCTAAGGATATCTTCGTCTTCGTCCTTTTCTCAGGTGTGCATTTACGGCACTCCGGACAAGACCTAATATACCTGCGCACGTCGCCTGTCATTCCCGGCCACCAATAGTACCGGGATAGACATTTACTGGTTGTCCCTACAGTCAGATGTCCGGTTGGGGACCTGACATGTACCGTTCGCAGCAGATTAGCTCTGAAGCTCTCAGGAACCAACTTACGTTCCCTCTGCCTTTTCTCTGTCCCAGTCTGAATTAACGGTGACTGGTTATCAGAGTTGAACTTACCCTGAGTTAACGGGTTTTCATTGTTGGGCAACCATTCCGAACAAGGACACTCCGTCGCATCCTTGCTCCGAGCATTACTCATTCTATCCGGGTGCGGATTTCGGAGACTTACCTTTTCGAGACCCTCTTCCTCTGTATCTCTGACCTGCCTAGACTTATGGATGCTAGGGTGTTCTGGTTCGCCCAGAAACACGTACTTCCGGCCTAGAATTAGGGGATAGAGAGGATCCGGTACGACTGCCGCCTGAATGCGTCCAGCAACGTACTTGCTCCGAATCTCCACATTGGCAATCGGGCAACGTAACGCCACAGCACTCCTACTGGCTGGCTGTATCTCCGTCATCTCCCCGGTGAGTTGCTCTGGGCCTGTCAGGTGGGATGCAATTACAGCGGAAAATTGCAATCCCGTGTCGTAGAGGCACAACACCTGTCGCCCATTCACTTCTACTTCCTCAACCACTGGAGGTCGTCTAGTTTCTCCATTCCCATCAACCGACTTCACTTTCCCGCAAGATCTATCCCTAACCTCTGCAAGACAAGCAAAGTGAAAGTCCTTGGGCTTACTCTTACACTCACTCGTATTGTGAGTGCTGGACTTGCAGAATTTGCACCATCGTTCACTCCACTTCCTCTTTGGAGAACTAGGTGGGCTATTCTTACCTTGGTTGACGTTAGAGATCTTCTCTAAAGAGCCTACCTGTTTCTTTGGTTCATCAGAACCTTGGGTCTTCTTTGACTTCTTCTTTGACTTACCTTGATCCGGATCTTTCGATCTCGGATCTGTTGGACTGGTGTCCCCAGTCTCGCCATAGACTTCAACGTATCTTTCGGCTAACTTGGTGACTATATCCAATCTCTCAGCCCCATTCTCACCTAAGAAGTTTCGCAAGGGTTTAGACATTTGCATTCGCATCTGATCTACAACCATCAACTCACGCAAACTTTCATACTCCTCCTTAAATCCGGCCAAGGCCATCCATTTAAGAAGGTATGAGTTCAATCTCACACTGTATGCTGAAAACAGTTCACCAGGTTCTCGCTTCGCCGTCCGAAACTTCCTTCGGTATGAGTGCGCTGTGATCTCGAATCTCTTCAAGAGAGCCGCTTTCAATGCCGGGTAATCATTCTGTAAACCCGGTGGTAAGCGTGCATACACCTCATAACCTTCGGCACGGAGTCCCTGGGAGAGTTTCAAACACCATTTCTGTTTGTCTAGACCCATTGCAATAGACATGGCTTCATACTTCTCTAAGTATTGGTCTATCCGTTCCTTCTCGGGTTCGAACGGCTGTAAAGGCCATTTCATAGCCTGGTAGTCACGTCTACTGGTGGACTCTGAGCCAGGAGGTACACCTCCTCCCATAGCTCCATCAGTTACACCTGTAGCAGGCACTTGTGCCTCAAGTAGCTTCATTCGATACTCATGGTCACGTTTTTCTTTCTCGGCTTCCAACTCAAGCCGTTTCATTTCAGTATCAGCCGCTATCCTCTTTTCCTCCAGAGCCACTTTACTGGCTTCCAGTTCTCTTTCTGCTCTCCTCCTCTCTCTTTCCTCTTGGCGAAAATTTCTTTCCACCTCTTGGACATAGGATTTCAAAGCATCTCCTTCAAGACCAGACTTACGTCCAGTTTCCTGAACTTTGTCCAAGTCTATCTCTTGGGTAGACATGTTGACTATGATAGGTGGGTACTCAAGTATGTGTGGGTGAAGCAATACAATGAATCAATAATCACTAGTACTAACTAATCACCACAACACAAATGTCCGTCAGACAGTTAGGAAATAGGTAGAAGTAGTAGAATCTTATGTAGACTGTAGTAGAGGATAAAGACAAAGTCCCTATCCCTATGCGAGAGGTCTACAACACACAAAGATCTTGGAATAATCCCGGACGAGCCCCCACTCTGTAACGGAGTGTTTCGGGTTCACCTTGGGTAGTGAGAGTGAACCACACCCGAGGTGTCTCTAGCACTCCCGTGTATTCTAGCCCCAGGGGTTGGACGAGCAGATACACTTTTTTTTCTCTGTGGTTGATCTCAGGTTATTTAGTTACGTCTACACACCCCTCCAGATTCTAGACCCCTACTAACTACCTACACCTTTTGAACAATGAACACTTAGGCATCGTCCGAGACCACACTCAATCATTATACAAAGAGCAAGTCAACTTACATAAAGTTTATTCTACCCTTGAGAATATAGAACTGAAATGAGCATCCTGATAGACGAATCTATTTACACAAATAGAAGATAGAGTAGAGAAAGACTTAGAGATGTAGGTGTCTTCATCGAGTTGAGAAGTAGGGTGGATGCAGATGTCCCGTCCAGTCGGTCCGCCACTCACCCGGCTTCCTTCCAGTGAGATGACTAGAACCTTGGAGACCACTCCGTCTCCTGAACGTGGAACCACAACAATAGAGTCACTGCTGGACCACACTTCACTGGACCCACTGCATCTATAACACTCCCACGGAGTCACTGGTAATACAGTTCTCGAACACTACCGAGTTGGAGACAATCTTCCTGGACTTGGCTCCAAGTATTGGTTACTTCGATGAACTAAATAGTCACTGACCAACCGAATGGTCTGTCACTCCTAGCACAGTTCCACTGCAGAACCGATATGGCATTGACCAATTCAATGGTCTCTTACAGTCACACTTTGTAGGATCAGATATGGCTACTGAAAAGTTACTGAGTCCTTCTAGAACACAGTTGATAATCTGGATACGGAAACAGTACATGAATAGAATCAGACATCTCTTTTACGGAAACAATTCAGGTTGGACTATAATCCATAGTCCCTTCCACCGGGTTACACTTGACACACGTCAATGCTGGTGTAGTTCTTCTCAAGACCTGCCACTCGAGCTGTCCAAAGAACCATTCAAGTGTCTGAAGATTAGTTACTTCTGCGTTTAGGCAGAACCCCCGTCAAACCAGACGGACCGGTGTTCCCTGTCGAGCATGATTACTCAACATGCTGAAATGTTCCTGGCAAAAACAGAGTATCTTCTATTTTAAACGATCACAAACCATCATTTCCCACACGCGCACCTTCAGGGCAGTTGTATGTCTTGAAGCAACCTTCACGCATGGTGCATCCCATTGGGTACCTGGTGTGATGGAGTCTGGCGTGATAAGTAAAGAACTGAACCCTTCGCTCTGTCACACGAAGTGGTTTCCTGCCAACAACAATTATAGTTGACTGGTTCCTCAACAGGCAAACTCCTGGATGGTGAAACCAGCTCTCCAGTCAGCTTCCGAACTGTTCAAGGGCTTCTCAGCTGCCTTTTCATAACAGTCAGCCGAATCATGGTTGAGGTGAGACGCAACACAAAAATGGCTCACACTCAGGCCAGCGTCTGTTCTCCCCGAACAAAAGTAAGTGAATGACTGCTGTAGCCAATTTCCCGCTTCGTGCCAACTCAATGCGCACTAGAAGCGAGTGCTTCTTGAGAAAAGATACTTTCTCGGGAAAACGTCATTCCCCGCCTAGAGTTTCTAGATCTCTCTGCACGGGAAGTTAGAGCGATACCCAGCATCACGGGTTACTCGAATTCCGGTGTTTCGAGACGATTCTAGATAATAAGTCCTCCATCGGCTTCCCTCAGTCTATTTTTAGCTGGGAAAGTCCCCGATGACGCGCCAAAATAGTGCGGGAACTTGACGACCCAAGACAGATAAACGCGTTTCGTCACAGCGCACTATACATTATTACTGCAGTTATTACAAAACTACATAACTCGACATATATAATGTATACTACACTTTGTTAAAGCTGTTATACTGTGTGTCCCGGCTAGAATGCGGGTTCTCCTTCGGGAGACCTGAACTCGAATCCTTGGTAAGATGTGGATGTTTTTCTGTAGGGGGCAAAAATAAAAATCCTAACCTGCACTGTTCGCGGCGACTGCACTAACTCAGGCTCAAGATCCCCCTTGTCCTACACTGCAGTAGGTGCCAGTGACAGTCCGGAGATAACTGTTAATAATGGTGTGGAACTAAAGTTTGCCATATAATGTCAGGTGTAAGATGTACCTTCTATAGATGAAAAAAAAAAAAAAACCTCTGCTTTAAGGGGAATTAGAACCCAACTCCTTGTCAGTGTGTGCCGGCAGCATAATGCCTCGATCACCAGTAGTCATATAACTCTACTCTAAGGCTTAGGATTATTTTATCTCCGATAGAGAAAACCTCCGCTAGATAGGACACACATTGAGAAAAAAACGATAAAAGTACAAGAAGAAGGTCTTTTCTATAAATCCTACAGAGCAGAAGAATTAGAGGAAGCTCTACAGACATGTAGAAAAACGAACGGACATTTTTTTTATCAAAAGTCAAAAATTGGACGAGAAAAGAATTAGAGACAAATTAATCATATGAGGGGGCGGACATGAAGGGAGCTGCAGGAAATAGCAAAGGATAGGACGGAATGGCTTGAACTGGTTTAGCGTTTGTGCCCTAAGTCTAATGGGAGATAAAATGTAGAAGAAGAAGATACAAACTCCTTTACTTACCGATGGGAGTAGAACCCCCATCCTTTAATGTGTGCACTGATGCCTTGCCGTCTTGACAGACGATAGTTTATTACATTGTGCTTCAAAAAGGCATATTAACAAAACTCATGGCGGTAGCGAATGTGACTGATCAGATCAATTCGCGCTGTAAATGTTCGTCCACAATGGATGCATGTGAACATATCTTAATTTTCCCCATCACGCACCATCTTACGTCTCACGCGCTCAGTGTGTGACCTATCTGCGATCATTTTTTCCTTTGTCCTTATTCCATTTCTGATATTTGCCCTCCATACCAAACGTTTGGCGGCAACTTGCTCCCACTGTGCATTAGCAATTATCATTGCCTGTATCAATCATGTTCTGCTTACACACATCTTTGTATCGTATTACAGACCGACCCCGAGATCTCTTACCCATATGCAATTCATCAAAAAAGATGTCCTACAGTATTCTACCATCATCCATCCTCCTAAAGTGTCATATCCATCTAAGTCTACGAAGACTGAGCATGGAACAAACCGTCACACAACCTGATCTTTCCCATACTTCAGTATTTGTGATTTTGTCTTGCCACTTAATAACAAGTATTCTTCGCTAATGTCTGCACATAGTAACATAACGCAATGGCCACCCGCGTCAGAACCATTCCATCTACAAGAAAAGCAGACAGTGAAAAGGAAGTATAGCATTAAACATATTGATACCTGATTGATGATTGTCAATGGGGTCTCCTCAAACTGGAAGCTGTCACAGAGTCTGCCATCTGCACTTTGAGATGTGGTACTTTCGTTCAGGTAACAAGAACTGTCGAGCTGATTCTCTGTTCCAGAAGAGTTGGGACTCAGACAAACCCATACAGGAGCCAGGCCATCGTACGCCATCTTGTGTATATAGTGTGAGAAAATAGAATAATACAATTTTGAAAATCGTGTCATTTCAGACTGCATTTTATAAATATGTGTTTGAATACTGATGTGGAGTTTTTCCATCCTTCATCCACAGGTTTGTCATGTGCTGAACTTTATCCCCATATTTTTTTATCCATAATTTCTTTGGCGGCTATAGTTTTCTACGATGATTCTGGGATAAGTAACACATTTTTTCAGTTTCTTTTCATTGTTAACATTGTTTTCATCTGTCCCTTTTTCGTACTCGGTTCTTATGTCTTAATGTCTTCGCCGTGTTTATATGTTGTGTTATGTGTATTTGTTTGTTGATGAAGGCTAGTCGCTGCATTACTTCGTGTTATTTTATATTGTTTACATTTCCACAGCTTTATCTCTGTTCCACTAATTCTAGGCACCTGTAAAGAAGGTAATCAGCCATTGCTTTCCTTATCTCTATAGAGAGATCCTCTGCCTACCGACGCGAACTTGAGACCCTAGACCAGAAACGTAAACCTGCAATGGTGATAATAGTGGAGTCATCTTATTTTACCTCTACCTGAGAATAAGAGATCGAAAGGCAACAGAAAGATACATAACCAGAGAAAAAAACAAAGAAAGAGGCAAAAGCATCAGGATTGATAACAGATAGCTCACAACAGCGTTTATAAAGTAACTATAGACAGATGGCTACATTTCATGTTTGCTTATCATTAATCTGCCTCAGAGAAACCCGACACTCGCACATCTGTTTCACTGGTATAACATTCTGGAGTGCCATGATTCGCGTGGAAACAAGAGTAGGTCATAATGTCGGTGATATACTTCTTGTGGACACTGTCATTCAATCAATCAAAAACCGCCTCTATAATGAAGGTAAGCTACCATAGATCTCCATCACGTCATGTCTCTGACTGACTCTGACAGACTGCTGTTCGTCCATTTCGTGATAATGTCTCCCCACGTATAATAGTCTACACCTCCTGCTCGTCCTGCCATAGACTTTTCCCTCTAGTATGGTTTGTATTTACTTGTGCCTACCGCCCCGACGATCGTGTCTTCGATTTCCCTGTTAGACGGTTTGTTTGTTTATATTTACCTAGGCTCCTAGATCGACACAGGCTAAAATTTGTACCAGGACATTCCTGGGAAGTAAAGGTGATCAGTGTTATATGGACCACATCACACATCATTCATCACACATAGAAAGCAAAAAGAAGGGATAATCATGGATGGTTCGGGCGGAAGATATCATCAGACAGATCTGCAGTCCTACCAATATCAACCCCGGCAAGGAATGGGTGCCTGTGCCTCCAACTTTTAAGTGCACCTTCTCCTGCATTATCACACTTGACAAACGGTGCAGAAAACAGAACCCTGCCACTATCAATGCAGAGGTCAACGTGCTCATCAATGAACACGCAGACAACCCCGAAGTGCTCATCTATACAGATGGATCTGTTGTAAAGAAGCGGAGAAGTGCATTGTCATTTACAGCCCGTTCAACGGGCCGAACCGTTTAAGAATCCAGGGTGCCCACAGTATGCCCACGAGCAGCATGACGATGGAGCTGATGGCAGTAACACAGGCTTTCCTATAGCTAGAATTACAGCATTATACCAACGTGTGTGTACTAAGTGATTCAATTAGCATGATTCGGAAGGTCGAAGCTGGATCTGTACGTAGACAGAGGACTGAGTCGCTGAGGAAGTATGTTGTCCGTTGTCAGAGTCTTGCGTAGAGCAAGAAATGTGGCTCGTATCTTGACAAGTGTGATACTAAATATGATTATCAAATAACGCGAGGCGAATACCCGCTGATATAATTCGCACTCTTTATTCGCGCACTGCACACATCAGAAACAATACAGGCGTCGCGCAATCACAATCCACAATATCAAATAGATCATAAATACAAGCAATCAATACATCAATATAATAATACATCAATGCACTCCACTTACAAGTCAAACACACAGGCGTTCCATCTCCAACGGTCATACAGGCTAGCTATCAACACATGCATAAACTCTCAGGCCGCATTCACACGTCTGTCCAGTACGGCGCCCAAGCCCAGTCTGGCTGGCCTTTTAGCACACGCCTCAGTTGTGCTCGAGTCAGCTCGCGTGACCCCCAATGTTCACGCTGTGTTCTTGCTGAACCCCGACTGCTTAGCATCGTTCAGTGTTGAGTGCCTGGCGTTGTCGACGCCGCCGCGTTATAACTGTAGTGTTTATCATAGTTCAGCGTTGCATTGTCGGGCGTTGGTACAGACAACGCGTTGTAACTCCGGGTGAGACTCTGACATTCTCCCCCCCCCCCCCCTTTTTCTCATGAAAGGTTTTCCTTTCATGTACTCTATATAGCTGTTCTTTATCTTGTCAGAATCGAACTTTGCACTTCATCTGACGTAAATCTTTGGTTTTTCTTAATATGTACAGGTGATTAGTAAACAATATGCATACAATCTCCATGCCTACCCATCAAGCATACTTGTCAAGTACAATCAATTCCATGGATTTTACCTCGCTGAGACACAGCCAGTCCGGTAGGTTACGGCTAACTTGCCCCTACCTCTCAACCAAAAACAAAAATTACAAATAATCAGGTCAGCCTGTGAGTATCTACCTATAAGATAACTCCGACATTGGACATCTACCCTTATCTCATAGAATATCCAATGAAGGTCTTCAGTTTTGGCAAGTTTCCCCATATACCCATGACGTCACATTGACGTGTTACTCATTAGGCAAACATGGTTGTTTCAATACATATTTACACATCACCAACAATTTTTAGTTATGTCCCTTGGTTATGGAACAAATGTTAGGGACAGTAATTTTATCATGCTTTCAACAAAATAAATTACAAGTAACATTTCCTTTCTTAGTGTCATAATTTGATACTTATTGACAAAAGTGCACAAAAGGTCACTATTGTGAAAAAGTAAATCAAGCTACGATGCTGAGATTACATCTAACAAAACGCGACATATACAATTTCGTATATGGAAATGTTTCATACCCAACTTTTCATACAATTGTCATAAATTTATAAACATTTCAGTATCGTCTGCTAACTTTCAAATTAATATGCAATTATAACGGAAGTGTAGAGTTGTGTTGGTGTACACATGTGTTATGTTGACATTCACATCAAGGTCTTCCGTTCTAGATGGACTTTAAATATACGGAGCAACCAGTTATTGTCATCAGCTGTTGGATATTTTCTTCCGTCTTATTCTCGGATTAGGTTGTCATGGTCATCATTCGTACTTGTTAAAACGTCGTGGACCATCTTTGTAGAGGTACTCAGGATTACTTGACGCTGTTCAAGCTCGGTAAGTCTTTGGGTCCTGTAGTACTGTCCTGTGACACTTGTGGTGTCTATTTCTTATAATATTACATATTTACAATACTAATGGCATTCTTTCACATCTCTCACAATTATACGACACATTCATTCGCATAATAATAGTATGTACACAATTTATTTACAATAGGAGATTAAATCTTCCCTATCACACCGGTCTTCACAGCGTAACTGACATGATGTCACAATTGGCTGTGGTGTTGAGCACCATTTATTTTGCAGTTTATACCCCATCTGCACTGTGCTCGGGTGTTACCTGGCTATTGGGTGAGTCGTATGGACATCTCGATAGAAGATCGGCCAGTGAGTTATGTGAGCCTCTTATATGTCTGATTTCGAAGCTATAATCCTGCAGAAGAAGGGACCATCTCGCCACTCTGTGGTTACTTGGGGTTCCACTGGTGATAAATGTCAACGGACTATTGTCTGTTTCTATAATGAAGTGTTTACCTAAAAGAAATTTTGAAAGTTTACGTACCGAGAACACAAGAGCAAGGGCTTCAAGTTCCGGCATGCTGTAATTTCGTTCACTGGTGTTCAATTTTCGAGAGACGTAGTATACAGGGTACAATATTTGGTCGTGCTCTTGAAGCAGTACCCCTCCAATGGCTACGGAGCTCGCATCGCATCTTAGCCTGAAAATAGTGCTAAGATCGGGTAATTTTAGAATAGGTTCACTGGAAAAATAAGATAGTACTTTCGCAAATGCAGGCCTTAAACATTCGCTGTTTACAATGACATTAGGATGTTTGTTTGTTAGAAATGCCTGTCAAAAGTCGTCTTGTCATTCTGACAAATGTTGCTGGTGCATTAACTAGCCCGAATGGCAACTTGCACCATTCGTATAGTCCCCAGGGTGTGGCATATGCTGTCAGATATATGCTGTCAGCATGTACCGGTATTTGCCAGTAACCTTTTGTCATGTCAAGTTTAGTAAAGTAACGTGAGTCAGTCAGTTTAGTTAGTATGTCTTCACAGATGCTCATTGGTTCTAAATCCAACTGTGTAATGCTTTTGAGTTTCCTATAGTCAACACAGAGTCTTATTGTGTTGTCCTTTTTTCTGACAATGACAATCGGTGAACAAAAATGTGATTGTGAACGTCGGATGATATGGTTTGCTTCTAAATCAATAATTTCTTGGTGTAATTTGTCTTTGTAGTGTATAGGAATGGAATATGGTCTGCATTTTATTGGGATGTCAGACGTCAAAATAATATGATGATGCACTAGTCTGTCTGTCCTGGGTTGTTAGAAAAAATTGTACTGTATTCTTGTAACACTTGTCTGCAACTGTCGGTCTGTGTCTGCGTCAGCTTGGGATTTACCTTTATGTCCTGTAGGTTGGTTGTCGTGTCCAGTACTGGTGTTGGTATCTCGTCAGTATCGTTGTCGTCTGTCTGGTCCACTATTGATGTGCTTGCTGTAGTCTCTACTTGTTCGTCGTCCCTGTGGTAATATGAAAAATCTTGTGTTTGTCCCTAATTGCAATTTCGTAATCTACTGTCGAAATTTGTCGTAACACTTTAAACGGTCCTTGCCATGAGTCTGTGAGAAGATGTCTGTCACTTGGCAATAGAAGAAGAACGTCCTGTCCTGGCGTCAGAGTAATTGTTCTATTTCCTCTGTTAGCGTATTGTCGGTAGATAGCACCAGATTTTTGTAGTGCTTCTTTCGCTAACACACATGATCTCATGATTCTATCGCACAATGATGTTACATGTTCATACGATGAAATGGGTGTAGATATAGTTTTACTTTCAGTCAGCATAGACTGGTACAAAGATAATGGGCCGCGTGGTTTGGCACCATATACAATTTCATATGGTGAGAATCCAGTGCTGGAATGTGGCACTTCCCTATATGCAAATAAAATAGCAGGTAGATACGTGTCCCAATCTTCGGGATGTTCTTGGGTTACTTTTGAGAGCATATGTTTAAGATCGCCGTTAATCTTTTCTATGATACCCGTGGAGTGTGGGTGGTACGGGCTGTTAAAACATTGCTTCACCCCCAACATCTTAGTAAAGGCTTGTGTAGCTGCGGCAATAAACTGACTACCCCGATCTGAAAGGATGGTATCAGGGAATCCTACCCTTGCAAAAATATGGAAGAATACTTCCATGATGTCTTTGGAAGTTATGTTCATCATCGGAATGGCTTCTGGCCACCGACTACATAAATCGATTATTGTTACAATATATTTGTTTCCTCTCGATGTTACGTGGTTAAGAGGACCAACTATATCGACCGAGATCTTTTCAAACGGTCTACTTGCCAAATCAGTGATTTGCAGTTCTGCTTGCGGGTGTTTCCCCTTTTTAACAAGCTTTTGGCAGATGTCACACGATCTGCAGTACAGTTTGGTATCACTGCAAAATTTAGGCCAATAGAATTGAGTAAGTAACCTTGCTCGTGTTTTAGCATAAGCCATATGCCCTGCAAAGGGTATGTCATGCGCTAGCTGTAATGCTTGGTTGCGGTTTTCTGGAGGTAGCACCGTTTGTTCTGTAGTGCTAGAACCTTTGGTATAGTACCGTGTCAGAATTCCGTTTTTCAGAGCAAAATACCATTTAGCGTTCTTTGCTACTCGTGGCTTTTGGCCTATTAGTTCAAAATACTTCTGCAAAGATCGATCGGCTTTTTGAGCTGTTATAAATTTCTCCCTGGTTGTTTCAGGAGATGTTACAACTGGGCTTATTAGCTGTAGAGCCTCTGTCTGATCGATTCGATCTTGCATTTGAGCAGTAGATCTTGTTACTGCATTTGTAATATCAAGGTTATCATTTACATTACAACTAGGTGTTACATTCAAACAACTACATTCATGTGCTGGCGTTGCCGAATTGGCATACATACATTCATTTACAGGTGGTAATACATCATGAATGGTGATTTGTGATGGAGGTAAAATGGTATTATCAATGTTACAAGTGACAGTGGATATAATACTGTCATGTGGCATATCATTTACCTCAAGAAGGTAACCAATAATGACATCGCAACAAGGATTGGTTAATGCTGCGCATTTGACCTTTCCTGTAAGGAATGGTGTACTTATGTATGCCCATGCAAGCGGGTATCTCTCGATGTTACCCGAGAAAGTTCTGCATGTAACATATTTACCACTATATTGTGATGGTAAGATATAGTCTCTCTTAATGCCAATGAGGGTACTGCCGCTGTCACGTAAAACGGTGGCAGCTCTACCATTAATATACCCATGATGGATATTTAATTTACCTTGGGAGTTGACTACTAAATTGGCCTCCTCATTTGTAACAGGTATGGAATGGCCGCATGTCAAAATGCCATCCTCATGAAATTGATCACAGATAGTACATTTGTCATGTTGAAACACATCAATAGAATGTGCTGAGTTTACAGGGTGATATTCTACACTTTCATCTTCTGAGGAAGAACTATCAATCATTGCTGCATTAGCCTTTCTGGACATCGCTTTGGCTTTACAATCTTTCCGCCAATGGCCGAAAGCCTTACAAAGGAAGCATTTAGTGACACGTCTGTATATCTTTCTTTCTTTGTCTTGCTTCGCTATGTAGTTTTGTAAGTAAGACATGTATCCAGGATGTTGGTCACACATTTCACTTTCGTTGTGTGATAAATGACAATATTTGCATTGATTAAACTGTTCAGCAGATTACCTATAGGGCTATTGTTTGTTGTAGGGCACTGACTTAGATCTATCATATGTAGCGGCTGCTACAAAGTCTGTGCTAGTCAGACCACTAATGAAACATTGTTTATTGGCTGAAAAATAACCTGAGCCACGACTTTCAATCTGTTGTACACTTTCACACTGACATTCTAATAGAAATTTCGCAAATGGAGGTGGGAGAGATGTGATAATTTTATCTCTCAAAATAAGATCTGTCAATCTATCAAAATTACCATTCACTTTGGCTGCTGACAGCCACTTAGAAAAAACATTCTGTATTTCTGAGATGTAATCAGAGAACGTTTGTGTTGGTTTAGGAGACAATTTACCAAACTGTTCTCTATAGCCTGCTTCATCTAGCAGAAAATGAGACATAATTTTTGTCTTAATATACTGATAATCTTTCTTCAGGTCATTTGGAATAGACTCTATCACTTTCAGAGGTTCTCCAGAAAGACTTCTCATGTATATTATACTCCATTCTGACTTCGGGATCTGGTAATGATCCATAATACATTCAAAATTTTGGGTGAAGGCTGCAATGCAATCACCTGTGGTGTAACTTTTAATCAGCCCTTGGTATTTCTTGTATGGCTGATCTTTGTCAGATTTTCTATCTTCATTTTCTTGGGAAGTTTCTGCTTTCAGCTGTTCAATTTTTAGCTGTATTTCAAGTTCCTCTCTTTTGCTCTGAGCTACAATTTCAGCTTTTCTTATTTCTGCATCTGTTTCTGCTTGCTTAAGTTTTAAAGCAGCGTCTGACTCTGCCTGTTTAAGTTTCAAAGTAGCTTCTGCCTGTTTCAAAGCAGTATCTGATTCTGCCTGTTTAAGTTTCAAAGCAGCTTCTGCCTGTTTCAAAGCAGTATCTGATTCTGCCTGTTTAAGTTTCACCGCAGATTCTGCCTGTTTCAAAGCAGTATCTGATTCTGCTTGTTTAAAAGATCTTTCGGCTGCTCTTTCATCACGCTCATTAATCTTCTCCTGTAGTAGGAGGTATTCTGCAAACTTTTTCTCACTCCAGGCCCTTAACTCTTCACCAGAAAAGTTCACCTTTAAACCCATTTCGATGTACTCGTTTAAACTAGACATGATGAACAAAATGTATTATGAAATAGATAGACACAAAATTAATAACGTTGTTAGTAATTTAAGTTCAAAAGTTTACAGTACTTAATATTACAGCTTATGTTTAGGCCTGATAAACGAAAGTATACGGGAAAAAAAAAAATTTTATACTCAAGTACTCCTGAGACAATGTGTCGGACAATGGCTGCTCAGTACTGCCCGAAACCACACTGGTTTTTAATTCAGGTCGACAAAAAATTCGGAGTTTACAAGGGACAGGTGTAGATGACACCAAACAACCTGTTGTTTTTGGAACAAGAGAAATTAGAACATGTGCAAGTGTGTGGTGAATGTAATGTCACTTAAGTTTTTGTAGGTTTGTATGTCGTCAAGTATTGATGTTAGTCGTTTCACCACACTCAACAACTCTCTTTTCACACTTTCCAGACCTTCCGCTTACACTACTTCTACTCAATGACATTCAAGGACATGGCCACCATTTTTGTTTTTATCTACTTCACTAAATCGGTTGAAATTTACTAAGTCCAAAGACCCACTTATGGTTTCAATAAATCAACCCGAAAGATAGTATTTATCTGTTATATTATTACCTACACGCTCGCGTTTGTTCAAAACTCGCACTTTATACAAACAATTGATTCAAAAACCCGACAACAGTCACCACGTTTGCACTTATTTAACACTGTACTTCTCGTATTTAACGGTTCAAATCCAATGAGGGCGAAGACCCCACGTTCGCACTTGTCAGAGTCTTGCGTAGAGCAAGAAATGTGGCTCGTATCTTGACAAGTGTGATACTAAATATGATTATCAAATAACGCGAGGCGAATACCCGCTGATATAATTCGCACTCTTTATTCGCGCACTGCACACATCAGAAACAATACAGGCGTCGCGCAATCACAATCCACAATATCAAATAGATCATAAATACAAGCAATCAATACATCAATATAATAATACATCAATGCACCCCACTTACAAGTCAAACACACAGGCGTTCCATCTCCAACGGTCATACAGGCTAGCTATCAATACATGCATAAACTCTGAGGCCGCATTCACACGTCTGTCCAGTACGGCGCCCAAGCCCCCCCCCCCCCCCCCCCCAGTCTGGCTGGCCTTTTAGCACACGCCTCAGTTGTGCTCGAGTCAGCTCGCGTGACCCCCAATGTTCACGCTGTGTTCTTGCTGACCTCTGACTGCTTAGCATCGTTCAGTGTTGAGTGCCTGGCGTTGTCGACGACGCCGCGTTATAACTGCAGTGTTTATCATAGTTCAGCGTTGCATTGTCGGGCGTTGGTACAGACAACGCGTTGTAACTCCGGGTGAGACTCTGACATCCGTAAAGTCACCTTCATCTTCGTCCCGGGACATGCGGGTGTCGAAGGAAATGAACGAGCTGATAAACTGGCTGGCTCTGCATCCCCCCCCCCCCTGCAGATGGCCAGCCCATGGATAGTGCCGAAGTTATTAACGTCCTTAAAGACATGTTGAGAACAGAAGACTTTGACGTCAGTGAATCCACATCGCTGTCCAGGATGACAGACTTGGGAGTAAGAATTGGCACGGCTAGACACGAGAGGTACATCGGGAAATGAGGTGCCTCGTTAACCAACACAGAACTGGCACTATTAGCCACCGAACGCTGATGCATATGCTGGGGGAGGGGGGATCTGAGCACCTATGGACCTGTCCAGAGTTCAATGAAGATGCCCCAGCTGATAACTGATAACTGATAACATCCAGTGCCGATTGACTTAAAGACATAGTCTATCATCATAATCCCGTACGCCTCACAGCGTGAAAGGGGAGTCTTAATTGTTAGTTATGGTTTGTATATAATGATCACATATTTCCACTTAGCCAAATAAATGACCTGTATAGTTTTTTATTTTGTTTATTTTTTATTATTGTGCCATAACGAATTATAACTACAAGCCTGTGTTAGTCTAGCCCGGTGGCAGAGTGGCTAGTGTGCTTGCTTATCAAGATAGTTGTCCGGATTCAATCCCCAGCAGTAGCAGAATCACTTACTTCAACCAGCAGGGACCTGGGAGGTCGAACCGGCCTCATACAATGTAAACAAGTTATATTTCAGTATTTTCTGGGAATCGTCTGGAAAGGAAAGAGGCGAAGAAGGGAACACACCACCTCACTTCGTTATACTTTGATCTAGTATATGTGCAGGCCTGACACTTCGCACCGTAACGGCAGCACCTGTCATGGGATTACCTTTAACCTTTAACATTCATGTTAGCCTGGACACCAGCCGATACATGTTGAGGCTAGCACAGTCATGTGAGAGCTATTAGCATGCATTTACATAGCACATCAGCAGCGCTAATGCAGTGGCCAGTACGCTGGCCAACCGGCCCGGCGGTCATGTGTTCGAGTCCCCATCGAGGTGGGTGTTGTTTTTTTTTGGTAATTGACCTGAGCTTTAAGGTCGAGCCAATCAAACATGTGAACCAAGAAATATTCTGGGAAGCAAAAGTGGCTGGTGTGACATTGATCAAATTGTCCATCGAGTGCCGACTGGCCTATGCAAATGATGGTGTGGTTATAAACATAGAATGCAACACATGCCTTAGTAGTAGCTTTAAAGGGATGTGTCCCATTCATAGGAGTGACTCTGGGTGAAGGAATTCCTTCCATTCATAGGAGTGACTCTGAGTGAAGGAATTCCTTCCATTCATAGGAGTGACTCTGAGGGATGGGATCCGATTCTGCCCCGTGTCTTTGAGGAATAGAGTCCGAATCTAACCCTACATGTCCGTATAGATCGCAATAATTTCACCTTTAACCCAGGGTTCTCTGGTTATTGAATCTGACGCACGGTCGTGTTAGAGAAGGTCGAAAGTGTCTTAGTTTTTACTTTAAAAGTCTATATCCTAAAACCTACTGGAAATGAAAGATACAGTGGTTGCAGACAGTGAAAAAATGGGCCTTAGATTGAATAATAGAAAGAAAGATAGCATGGTGATATCAATGAAACAAAGTGTACCGAAATGTACAATTAAAGTAAATGATGTTATTTTTGGAAAAGTACATAAATTTGGGTATCTAGGCACATGGGTAATATCAGATGGAGGATGCGTCAAAGAGATAAAGAACAGAATAGGATAGGCCAAAACTGCATTCTATTAAATGATGAACAGTGTCTGCAATAAGTAGTTATCATTAAAAGTTAGAAAAAGAATTATTGTATGGTACATAGAACCAGTTTATGCATGTCTTAGTCTTATTCCAACCATTCTATATGCCCAGCTTGGGAGACACTGTCACTAGCAACGCTACCGCCAACTTGGAACCATAAGAGCACAAAAGTTCCCTTACAGCGGCAAATAGCAGACACGGAAGAACGGGTTTTACAAAACGAATAATACATTCCAAATCTATCTTTTATGTTGAAGTCGGATTATTTGTCTATATTTCTTTGTTTTTGTTATTCTTTTCCTAATGCTACCGAGTCGCTGAGTTCTAGACAGGCGTTGTTTCTGCTTCAGTTGCCCCGATGTACATCCCGCTGAGCTTATCTAATATTCTCCTGTTCTGCTATAGGGCGCGGTCCATTTCTGTCTTTCATCTCATATCTTCTTACATGGTGACTTGTATCGCGGTTATCAGACCTTCGCCACAGCGTTGCTGTTGTTATGTTTGCTTAAATAACTCCGTGTAACAACAGCACTGAAGTTTTAATCTATTTCCACACACAAACACACGCATACAAACACACACACACATAACACACACCACATACTTACACACACACATACATGCACGCACGCGCGAGCACACACACATACATACACAAACACTACACGTATATAAAAACACACACGCACACATTCACACTCAGTTACTTTTTAAAGAACCGTTTCTTAGTACACTTTGTATAATTTATGCTTGCCTCTTGTGTATGTGTATAAATATACTCGCACACTCACGAACGCGTTTACTACAATCAAATTTTTACCATGCCCAGTGTCTGGGGAAGCTGTATCGTACACAGCATGCACAAGGGACTTCCAAGTGTGTCTCTCCCGTCCGAGAAAGCTGAGCATCTGGTCCAGTATTCGGAGATCACGGAAATCTAATACGTATTAGTCTTCTTTTGCACTAGATACCCCTAACGTCATTCGAGCTAGACGTGTTTCAGATATTAAACCTGTTTCCATTTCAAATATTGCATCAACACCATCATTAAAGCTGATATTAATTACCATTATAATTTTTTGTTTTAAGTTCCATATCCCTTACAGGACGTTGCAGTCAACACCAGCATTTGTCAGCTGTTGTTGATTTTCTTGGCAAGATTACGCTCAGTAGTTTACCATTGCTTTCTGGGCGACCGGTTCACATACCACGTAAGTAATCAACGCGACGCGATCCGCTGCAGAATCTCGCGCAGCTGTGTTCCTCACGTGGATATACGGGATTACGGAGAAAATCGTTAACCCTTTCGAAATTCGGTGAGAGAATCGAGAGTTTCACAGCCCGGGATCCTGGTGTCTGTAGCACATTTTGTTAATGTTTTCCCCTTTTCTTTTCATTGTTCTCACATTTTTCATCTTTCCATTCGTCTCATTCTGTTATTATGCCTTAACATAGTGTCTTCCCCATATTTATATGTTGTGTTTTGTGTATTTGTTTGCTGATGAATTATAGTCGCCGCAATGTCCTATGTTTTCCACCACTCTATTTGAAACAAAGTCATAAGTGCCCGATCTCCCTCACAAGAAGCCGAAGGATGTGAATGCCTAGTGCCCTTGTTGTCGAATAGTTAGTTACGCTTCGGAACCATTCTCACCTGCATCCATTGCGATCAGTCAATGCTCAGTTTACGTCTCTAACAGCCGTAGTCGTGGAGATTCATCAAGAAATGTGTCACCATTTATCATGGTGTCATTTTTTGCCCACTTTAACAACCGTAGTCGAATAGATTCACGACAGTGTGTGTCCCCATGCACCAAACCATCATTTATTGATAACTTTAACAACTGTAGTCGAGAAAATTCATGACGGTGTGCGTCCCCATACACCAAAACATCATTTATTGCCCATTTTAACAACCCTAGTCGAATAGATTCACGGCGATGTGTGTCCCCATACACCAAAACATCATTTACTGCCCAGTTTAACAACCGTAGTCGAGAAAATTCACGACGGTGTGTGTCCTCCATGCACCAAAACATCATTTAATACCCACTTAACAACCGTAGTCCAAAAGATTTATCATAAGGTATATCACCATGTACCAAACTGTCATTTATAGTCCATTTCAACAACCATAATCGAGAGAGTTCAACAAGAGACGTGTCAACGTACATAAAACTGTCATTTTCTGCCCACTTCAATAACAGTAATCAAGACTATTCATTAAGAGATGTGTAACAACATCCAAATATTCCTAAAAAAGTGAATCAGAACAACTATCTCGGAACAGTCAAACCATCTAATGGGAAGTGTCATGAAGAGATTAGAAGAAGAATGACCATGGCGAAGGTAGAATTTTGCAAGATGGAAAACATAATGACCAATAAAAATATGTCAATTGCAACGAGAAAAAGAGCGTTGATTGCAACATGCAAACTTGTATTTTAGTATGGACAATAAGCAGACAAGCAGAAAAATATCTTATGGTTGTGGAAATGTGGTTTCTGAGGACCATGCAAAGAATACAATGGACAGACAGAAAAACCAATAGCTATGTCATACAATACACAAATGAAAACCGTAAACTGATTAGAGAAATTAGACGTAGACAGTCACAATTTTTGGACACGTTATGAGAAGAAATAAATTTGAGAACTTGGTAACCACTGGCAAGATTGGGGGAAAAAAACAAACAAGGGGAAGGCAGAGAAGTAAATACCTAGATGTGTTGGTCACGCGGTGTGGTCAAGACAATGATACGACTCTGGTGAAGACTCTTAAAGGCAAGCGAGCAAGAGGTATACAACGAAACGAATGGGATTATAACATCAAGAGATGGACGAACAGCAGTCTGACAAAATGTACAATGAAGGAGAGAGACATTGTTCGAGATCCATTGCACCTAACCTTCATTATGGAGACGGCACCTAACTGATTGACTGGACAACACCTCATCCTGTACAATATACTCGCATACTACACTGTGGCACATGCAGCTTAAAAAGTCTACGCTATGTACAGATGAAATAACCATCTATCTCCATGGCAGCCTACAAGATTTGCAGAAAACAATACAGCTTATACAGTAAAGAAAGTAAAGAACCCTTTTATATCTTAAGACGCAAGAATGTAAAAAAAAACCACCTGAGTTGAGTTGTCAAGAGTTGTGTTGTACCAGTTTATAGTTTGAGTTGGTACAGAATCAAAGAGTTATAGTTGAGTTGGTACAGAATCACAAAGTAACATGTAACCAGCCATTATGGTGACATGTCGACAGCTGTATGTCACAGCACTCAATTATATGAAGTCGTCAAGATTAAGAGAACGAGCCTGAAGAAGCAAACGAGAACTGGAGAAGAATAAAAGTTAAACCACGGTGTCGAACAGAGAAAGAAGCCCAGGCAAAATAAATAGTCCTCCTGAGTTGGCCTGTGACGGAACTATTGTATATGCCGACAGCATTAAGATAATACACAAAATGAGCTTCATAGAATTACACAACTGAGCTCCACGTGAAAGATATGAACTCTTATATATTTACTGAGTGTCAACATCTTATATTGCATACATGCACTCTCGCTACTTCATCCACACCTCAAAGAAACATCAGTTGCGTGGATGGAATTTATACATTTTAATTCAGGCGAACCTGAGATATTTATACAATCATGACCAGGCGGTGACTGCCTGTCTACATATACAGTGGTCGCCTTTCTTCACAATACTCATACACAATCAGATACAAACTCAACTCTCGCTATCTTTAACATGCGCCCTCGTAAACTACATATCGGCTCTCGGAAAATCACACACGTCCTGTTTGGAAGCTGTCCTGTCGCCGTCTGACTAAGTTCAGTCGGCTGGCTAGCCTGGTCGTCCTAAATCCCGTGCGGTCAGCAAACCCCCGTGCTGTTCTATTCATCACGTAGTACAGTAGTCTTGTTCATGATAACCTTGGGTTGTACTACTGCTTAGTTGGTTACGGGTGTTATCCCGTGAACTAGCGTCCCCCCCCCCTATCCTCGGGGTTGGTCCCACGGTTGTCCTAGGTCTTATAACTATTCTAAGTTATAGCTTGGGTTCTGTCTCTACTCTATCTACTCCTTTGTAAAGGTCCTTATCTACGTCCTATCTGTCCTTACCCCTCTTCCGTCCCTTGTCCTATCTATGTCCTACCCAACACTTTGACACTGAGCTCCACGTGAAAGATATGAACTCCTGTATATTTCGACCAGAAAACTCGATACGTTTCGACCCGTGGCAACACGGAAGCACTTTTTACGGTCTCTTGTACAAACTAGACTTTCATTCTGAACACTGCCATGACCTATGGCATTGTTAAATCGGGTCAAGGCAGACCTTCTGTGCTAGTCAGTATCACGACCAACGCCTTTACTTCCCAAGACAATTTGGGTACTCATTTCAGTCTGCTTCAGCCTGGAAGCCGATAATATTTTTTTAAAAATTATAATCCATTTCGATGCGTATCGAACCCATGACTATAATGCTGCAGGGGAATGTCTAGCCACTACACCACCCAGGCCCCTGGTGTGGCTATGGCAGCTAAATATTAGGCCAGAGAGGCAGAGGAAGTCAGAGGCGGATAAATGTGGACAAAGTAAACAGCAAATAAATAATAACGTCAAACAATAATAATATAAGCTGAAGCAAATAATATCAGACGAATAACGTCAAACAATAATAATATAAGCTGAAGCAAATAATATCAGACGGCAGAGATGATCGGAGAGTCGTGCTTGCTGATTACAGACGAAGAAGAAGGAGGAGGAGGAGATGAAAACGAAGAAGAAAACTAGGTAAAAGTATCGCCTAGCAGATTTCGCCGTTAGAGTGTATTCGGCCTTCACGTATTCTAGGCCATCACATCTGAGACAGGGTGACGAGTTCAGTTACTCGTCACCTTTCCTTTCCAAATAATTCCCAAAGCATTCTCAAATATTTTTAGTACACTTTTGCATGAGGCTGAGTCTACCCCAGAATCGTACTGGTGGAACAATAATCCTACCATAGTTGGGGATTGAATTCAGATCACTGTAGTCTAGGGCAAGTGTACTAATGACTGTGTCACCGTAGTTACCCTCTCCATGTGCAGTATAAATATTCTGTTGTAACTTGGTTCAAAGATTTTGAAATTTAACCTGGGCCTCCGTCTATTCGGTCTGTTCTTTGGAATTTTCAACAGTTCAGGAATTTGTATTGTGCGGAACTTATTCTCCTGTGCTATTCGTCTGTGTCCGTGAAGGCTATGTGTTCAGTTCACTATCCCTGAATCGTTGGGTGCCTCGGATTTCACAGTTTGCAAAGGCATATAGTTTTCCATTAACTCTTACAGTACACTAGGTTTTTTTTTTTTTCTCTATGCTACATGAATGATTTTTTGCTAAATTTGAGTTGTCGTGTAAGAAACACTTGAGGGCTTAGTTAAAGCTAAGTTTGCTACTGAACTATATTTATCGTCATCATTATGTGCCCTCAGATGGTGCGTGATGGTGTTCACATGCATCCATTGTACACGAACATATACCGAACCAATTGGTCTGATCGGTCACATTCGATACCGCCATTGGCTGTAGTTATTATGCCTGTTTTTTGAAACAGAATGTAACAAAGTATCGTCTGTCAAGATGGCAAAATGCCATACTATGTGCCCCGCCAAATAGCTTATGTGTTTATAAATCTCCACGGATCTATGACCTGGCTGTGCTGGATCTCCAATTGATGTTATTCCTTCACGCCACCGTTTTAAGCCCTCCATCCAGCATCATTTCCTTTGGTCTGCCTCTGTCTCCTCTCCCGCTGATCCTCCCAGTCATCACTGTGGTTTTCCAATGCCTCTCTTCTTATTACAAGAGGCCGAGCCATATGGAATAAATCCCCGTGTAATAAATTCAACCTGCTTGCCTTTAAACCACCTTTAAACAAGCACGATTCGTTTCAACTGGTCCCAGGCATGTTTACTTATATTTTAAACGCAGCATTTAAAAACATATATGGAAGCTAAAACGACGAGCATTAACTAATTTTTATATCTAGGAAATGTATCTTTTCGTCTCGCTTGACATCATTAAATGTCTTTTAATATAAGTCGCTCATTGTCCTTGCACTAGGGAAAGAGAAAACATGACACTACCTTTCTTAAACTTTATACTTGTGTTTCCAGAATTTTCCAGTTTTACCTGCATGGCCTCATACTTCTTTTCCTTCTTCTACCCGCCAAGTGGAAACTGGAAAGTGCTACGTCACTTGTTAACGTACATTCTGACAGATGCAAACACTGATCAGGGCTCAGGTGATCTGTTGGTCAACACACCAGACTCGGGAATCAGAGCTCAGTCTCCCATCGGTATACCAATTCTGCAACCAGTCAACCAAGCATCAAGCCAACCAACTAACCGACCAATCAATTCACCATACAAACAGCAAGCAACAACCAACCACAAAGCCAACCAATCAGCCAACTGACCAACCACCCAACTAGCCAAACGACGAACCATCCAACTAGCCAACCAACCAGCCAATCTGTCAAACAAATTAGCCAACCAATCAACCAGCAACCTAACCAAACAATCAATCAGCCAACCAAAGAAACAAACAATCAATCAATCAATCAACCAACTAACCAATCAATCAGCCCGCCAGCCAATCAGCCAGCCAGCCAACCAGCTAATTAACCAACCAGCCAACTAACCAATCAACCAGCCAGTCACCCAACCAATCAAGTAACCATCAACTCCTTCAGTCCCAGATACCTGTCTTTGTCATCCACTTTATCTCAATATTTTGTTCAAAATCTGTCTTCTCTGTTAAACAGTCAGTTTACCTCCTTCTATCTTTTTTTTTATCCGTTCGCATATCCTATTAGATGACATCGCTGTCAACACCAGCATTTTACAGCTGTTGTTGATTTCTTGGCAAGATTACGCTCAGTAGTTTGCCATTGCTTTCTGGGGGGGGCCGGCTCACACATCCCGTAAATAGCGAACGCGGCGGGAACCGCTGCCGATTCTCGCGCAGCTGCATTATCCCACGTGGATAAACGGGATTACGGAGAAAGTCGCTAACCCCTAGGCCATCCTAGACGGCAGTTATTGCTACTTAAACTCTCCCAACTATTTCTTTAAACTGTTTCTGTGACATAGACCTATCATTGTTATTCAGTCTGCACCCGTTATTTCTTTAAACTCTTTCTGTATTAGATAGTCGTCACTGCAGTAATCGCACGTTATTTCATTGTATTCTTCCTCTACCAGATAGCTGTCGTTGTTAGTCTTTTTATCCCTCCGCTCGCGTTGAATTCAAGCATAGTTCATGCACATGTTACTACTTATAATGTACTGGACTGATTTTTGTGTGTGGATTAGCTTTCCCTATTACCAGTGTCCCTCGCCATCAGGCGAACCCGCTCATAATTCTTGAACTACGAATACTCTTCTTATCCATTCGGCCATGCTTACCTCCATTGTTATTCATTCTGCCCCCGACAAAGGCCTCAACAGGGTTCCTAAACTGATATTTCGGCTTATAACTTCTGCAGGTCTATCCTCCAAAAATAATGCATGCGTTTGCATGGAACATTGTAGAATTACTATCTCTTCAAATGCCAACCATGACATTGTTCTATACTAGACAGTTATTACTTTAATTGCTTATTTATCATACAACTGTCATTGTTATTCAATCTGTTCCTAATATGTTTTTAAACTCGCCTAAATACACAGTTATTACTTTAACTGCTTCTCGATCAAGCATGTGCTATTCTAAAGTAACGCATGCTGCAAATGTTATATTAGTGTGTCACTTTGACATATCCAGAAACATAGCAAACCCATTCTGAAGAGATCCAATAAAAAAAATGCACATACCTGTAACATGCTCCATCCTATAGTGAACCTATTTAAGCAGATACACAGGATGATCAGCAACTGGAACCTGCCAAAGCCACCAGTCTCGTCCAGAATATCCTCAATCGTCATCACTACCTCAGATGTTCTTTGACTGGATATAAGATTTCACTGAACTCAGAGGTTCTATGTCTGGGCAGATGACTTCACTGAACTCGGATGTTCTATGTCCGGCCAGATGACTTCACTGAACTCAAATGTTCTGTCTGGGCAGATGACTTCACTGAACTCAGATGTTCTATGTCCGGGCAGATGACTTCACTGAACTCAGATGTTCTATGTCCGGGCAGATGACTTCACTGAACTCAGATGTTCTATGTCCGGGCAGATGACTCCACTGAACTCAGATGTTCTATGTCCGGGCAGATGACTTCACTGAACTCAGATGTTCTATGTCCGGGCAGATGACTTCACTGAACTCAGATGTTCTATGTCCGGGCAGATGACTTCACTGAACTCAGATGTTCTATGTCCGGGCAGATGACTTCACTGAACTCAGATGTTCTATGTCCGGGCAGATGACTTCACTGAACTCAGATGTTCTATGTCCGGGCAGATGACTTCACTGAACTCAGATGTTCTATGTCCGGGCAGATGACTTCACTGAACTCAGATGTTCTATGTCCGGGCAGATGACTTCACTGAACTCAGATGTTCTATGTCCGGGCAGATGACTTCACTGAACTCAGATGTTCTATGTCCGGGCAGATGACTTCACTGAACTCAGATGTTCTATGTCCGGGCAGATGACTTCACTGAACTCGGATGTTCTATGTCTAGTTAGGTGACTTCACGTGTGTGTGATGGTGTGTAACGTGTGACTTCACGTGTGTGTGATGGTGTGTAACGTGTCACTTTATACTCTGTAAGTCGTATAAAGAGAATGTAGATCTCCAGTCTGCTCGCGGATACAACCTGAAGATTAAAATATAATGTTGCAATGAAATGTAGGACCGGATTTTTGTTTTATAAGACGAACATTATACAGAATAATACGGACCTCTCTGAATTGTTGTGCGTGTTAAATAATAGTTTCTTGGTAGAGTAGAGTAGAGTAGAGTAGAGTAGAGTAGAGTAGAGTAGAGCAGAGCAGAGTAGAGTAGAGTAGAGTAGAGTAGAGTAGAGTAGAGTAGAGTAGAGCAGAGCAGAGCAGAACAGAGCAGAGCAGAGCAGAGCAGAGCAGAACAGAGCAGAGTAGAGTAGAGTAGAGTAGAGTAGAGTAGAGCAGAGTAGAGTAGAGTAGAGTAGAGTAGAGTAGAGTAGAGTAGAGTAGAGTAGAGTAGAGTAGAGCAGAGTAGAGTAGAGTAGAGTAGAGCAGAGCAGAGCAGAGTAGAGTAGAGTAGAGTAGAGAAGAGTAGAGCAGAGCAGAGCAGAACAGAGTAGAGTAGAGCAGAGTAGAGTAGAGTAGAGTAGAGTAGAGTAGAGTAGAGTAGAGTAGAGCAGAGCAGAGCAGAGCAGAGTAGAGTAGAGTAGAGTAGAGTAGAGTAGAGTAGAGTAGAGTAGAGTAGAGTAGAGCAGAGCAGAGTAGAGTAGAGTAGAGTAGAATAGAGTAGAGTAGAGTAGAGTAGAGTAGAGTAGAGTAGAGTATAAAAATATAAAGTATAGTAAAATAAAATAAGGTGTACTAAAGTAAAGTATAATATAGTATAGTAAATTATAATAAAATAAAGTAAAGTAAAGTAAAGTAAAGTAAAGTAAAGTAAAGTAAAGGATTCCTTTCATGCCCTGACGTGTGATATTTCCCTGCTATTAACCCATTCGAAACTCGACAGGTAATGTGGTTACTATCATGCCAGCTGTCTTACTTTCTCATTACTTTATTTCTCACCCCCCCCCCCCACTCCCCAAACTTAATTATAGGCACTCAAGTATCTTACGCCACGCTATCTCCCGCAGCTCCCCCAAGCCCTCCCCATATTATTCATCTCTTTCTCTAATTTCCTTCTCCGTGCGTTTTAGGTCTGGCCCTATATATTGTTTCCTTTGTGTATTCTCATTGTCACCGCCATGTCCAGTTATCAATAGCTATGCTTCTATTAAACTTTCCCATTGTGCCTATCATTGTTGTTCAGTCTGTACCCGTTATTTCTGTAATCTCATTCTAGATTAAATATTTGTCATTGCAGTATGCCACCGATATGTCATTACATTCACTCTCTCTCTCTCTCTCTCTCTCTCTCTCTCTCTCTCTCTCTCTCTCTCTCTCTCTCTCTCTCTCTCTCTCTACCAGATAGCTGTCATTCCGTTCCCGTCATCCGATAACAACGCAGGTCGCGTTAGCCTAACTACTGCAGATTGAAGAAGAGACACGAGGATACACTAGACAACACAACAATTGAAAGCTAGTTACCGCGCCGGGATGCGAACCTGTCTCCTCTAAATTACGACAGCTTCTCGCGAACAAGTGTACTTCGGTGCAAATGTGTCTAGTTGGTCATACGTCGAAGTACACTTGTTACTGCAGCGAGGCGCGGTCGTCATCTTGGTGTGGAACTACAGTTTTCAATTGTTATGTTGTCTAGTGTGTCTTCTAGTCTCTACTTCTTTCTTCTTCTTCGCTGGGCTGGTCACTTAACTTGCATACCAGATCACAGGCTACCTAAACGAATTTTTTTACGGCGATCTGCGTTGTGGTAAACTCCCCCAAGGCGACCAGAGGGAACGCTTTAAAGACACTCTGAAAATCTCACTGAAAGCTTTTGGAATTCATCTTGACACCTGGGAGACTGCTGCCAAAGACCGAAAGTCGTGGCGTACATCATTTCGCAAGGGTGCAATCACTTGTGAAGCAACCAAGACTGCAAGAGCTGCGAAGAGAAGGCTGGACAGAAAAACCACTGCAGGAGATCTTCCTCCTGAAACGTCAACATTGTCCCACATTGTCAAAGAACATTTCGAGCCAAAATAGGCCTTATCAGCAATCTTAGAACTCACGGCTCCATACCGTCAACCCCACTGGATGAAATGAATGGTCATCATCATTTTTGATGGACAAACAACACTTTATTCTTCAAATTCTATGACCGCCATACAATGCATGGTAATTTAATTATGAATTGACTTGGTGATCTTAAAGGGTTCCTCCAATTAATGTTTCTGTGTATAACTTCTGCAGCCTACCCTCCTAAAATAATGCATGGTAAATTGTATAATTACTATCTCTTCAACAGCAAACCATAACATCGTGTTTACTCCGTATTCCATGATTAAATGTATATGTCTTTCACATATATTTCCATGTTGGCTGACATAATTTATTATATGTACATATGCTTTAGTTTGGGCAAGTACACAAGGTGTTGTCATGGACAGATGGCCAACCATGTCCCTCATTGTCATGATGGTTGTATCCACTGAGCACGCTCGGAATTGTGACATACCTGTATTCAGTATGCTCTCCTGCTGCTCAGTGTTTCTGACAATGTAGGTTATTCTAAATAGTAATAATAAAATAGTAAAATAAAGTAACATAAAGTAAAGTATAATAAATTAAAGTAATATAAAGTAAAGTATAATAAAGTGTATTCAGTATGTTCCCCTATCGTTTAGCGTGTGTTTCTGACAATGTAGATAATTCTAAACCGTATGTCGCGGGATGAAACAAAGTAAAGTAAAATTAAAATAAAGTAGAGTAAAGCAAAGTAAAGCAATTCAATTCAACTTTATTTTAAAAGGGTTACAAATTGGGCACGCAGGCCCGTCTTACATTCGGCCCTTCCAATCACACATCTTTCATTCATCAATAATGCATGATACATTCACATAGGAAAAGACATAAACATATAAACAATGCATATTACAATGTTATGAGACATATCCCTCACCCACGCACACATCCCCCTCCAACCCACATACACCCCCATCCACCCACACAAAAACCCCACCCACCCACAAACTCCTCACCCACCCACACATGTCACCCACCCATACACATACACCCTCCATCTACCCACACACATCACCCACCCATACACATACACCATCCATCTACCCACACACATCACCCACCCACCCACACACCCCCACCAACTCCCACACTCCCACATACCCACCCCACACCCTCACTCAGCCATACACTTCCCCCACACACCCACACACATCCCCCACACACACCCCACCAACACACCCTCACCCAAACACCCACCAACCCACCCTTCCCTATTAACACACATCCACCTACACACATCTCCCCACAAACACACCCATCCTCCAGCCCACACACCCACCCACCCACCTATATCCACACACATCCAACCACCCAGCCAAACACTAATCTCCAACCACACATCCCCGCACCCACACACACATCCCCCACCAATCAACACACCCCGCACCCACCCACATACACATTCCCCACCCACCAACCCACATAAACCCCCACCCACCAAGATCCACACATTTCCTACCATCCACCCAAACACCCCACCCACACACATCCCTCACCCACATATCCTCCACCCACCACACATCCCTTCACCCACCCCCCCCCCCCACATCGGCCCACCCACCCATACATCCCACACCTACCGGCACATCCGTCACTCATACCCGCATCTTACACCCGCATCCCAACCCACAAAAACACTCCCCACCCACACACATCTCCCTACCCACACATACATCCCCAACCATACACACATCCCCCACCCACCCATCTCCCAACCCCCACACACATCCCCCTACACAAACCCCCTCCACACATACATCCCCTTCACACACATCCCCCACACACATGTCCCCCACACACACACTTCCACACATCTAGACACATATATGATGCCTCACATAATCACTTAAATTAGTATGAAAAAACTCCCACACTTTACACACACGTACACTGACGATTGTCGTGAGCATTCTCACAAAAATTGTAAAACAAATTGAAAAACAATTTTACATATACATTGTGTAACGTAAAAAAAAAATACAGTGATGCAATTCAACTCTCTCATTTTTCTCACACACGCGCGCGCACACACACACACACACACACACACACACTCTCTCTCTCTCTCTCTCTCTCTCTCTCTCTCTCTCACTCCAAAAAAAAAAGACGCGGAAAGACTCAGTCTTTGACGAGTTCTGTCTCAGGCATTGTCATGGCAAGGATGTTCGAAATACTGCCTATGTTTTAAGTGTTCTGCTGAGAGCGTGTATAGTGAGATCTTTATAATGCTTGTTCGAGAGACAGTGCTGAAATGTTACTCCAGGAAGTATAAGCTAATAGTTCCAGCCGTGTGAGTGTGTGTGTGTTTGTGTGCGTGTGTGTGTGCGTGCGTGCGTGCGTGTGTGTGTGTGTGTGTGTGTGTGTGTGTGTGTGTGTGTGTGTGTGTGTGTGTGTTGCAGACATTTAGACAGATAGGTAAGCGTACACGTACACACGCGCAAAACACAAACACACACAAATGCACATATAAACATATCTGTATAGATAACTAAAAATGTTAGTTGCATATCCTTTACAGGACGTCGCAGTCAACCCCAGAATATTTTTTTGTTGTTGGCTGTTTGTGATCTCTTGGCATGTTTACGTTCAGTAGTTTGCCATACTATTTTATTTTATTTTTTTAAACCCAACCCAAGGTGGTTTGCTGCCAAATCGCCTGCTGATGTGTTTCGAACGCGGTATGTATGATTACGAACTGCGTCCGTAACTACTTCGCATGGGAGCCCGCAACTGCCTACACACTATGTTGTGCATGGTTTTCTGTCCTATCTCTGTTCTTCCATCTAACTTACATCCTACCCATTAATCCTTTCACTCATCCATTCGTTCATCCGTTCATCTGTGGCTAAATCCAGGTAGCTGTCACTATCAAAGTTCGCCACTGCTGGCTACATTTCCTGGTGTGCATCTACATGTAGCGGAAAGAGAAGGTGTGAAAGCATAGGTAAGGGAAGGATGTTGCACGACGCCTAACCCCTTACCTGACTCCACTAAACGAAATTAAAGCACACATTGTTAAAAATTCTAACAAAGACATATGGTCACTTTCTACTTATATTTCAACCTCATTTTTCAAAAACGTAAAATAAGTTTACATTTACATGTTACCTGTTTCAGTATGAAAACCTCAACGAGTGCAACCTACACTTCCTTAAGCGGTTTTCAAAAGGCTGCACATGTTCTTGACTTATTCCGGGTTATATGTTTATTTACGAACAGTCAACTTACCGACCGCAGAGGAGTCATGTGATATCAAGACATTAATGGCTGAACAGAGCTGTTTCATTTCTAAGCTAAATGCTGTAGTACATTAAATCTAAAGGACATCTTTACATGTCTATGTATGTCTATGGAATCACAAGGGCGTATCATATTTCAGTACCCGGTTTTAAATTCTGTGTATTGTTCAGTTGGTCGTACGTAGAAGAACAATTGGTTCTTCAGCGAGACGTCGTTGTCAATTAAGGCTGCAGGTTCGAATCTCGGTGTGTTCACTGCAGTATTCAATTTTTTATATGATGATGATGATGATGATGATGATGATGTGAACTATATAATCGAGCTGGTCTGTAGGCCAGAGTTTTTCAACATTTCTTCTGGAGCAGATCCTTACGCATATGTGTACGTTGCTCAAGGAACTCTTTGCGATGATCCAAGTGTCTGTCCTACTTTATGTAATAAATCAGATAGGTAGAAATTGTGCATTTGGGCGATTTCGGTCTATTTCTGCAGAACCCTTGGCTACCATTCACGAAATCCGGTTGAAAAACTCAGCTCTAGGTTGTTTATTTAGGCCGGCCCTATTTAAATATTGTGGAAACCTTATTGCAGGATATATTCTATTACACAAGTACCTATAAACTGTATATGTACCTTTGGTGAGCCGTAGCTTCACCAGTGATCCCTAGTCCTCTGCTTTTCTTTTGTTTCTATGGGATTTTACTTATGTTTCTAATTCAATGTCTTTTTTCATTTTCAGATCCCGTGTACTTCACCCTTCACTTTGGCTATTAAGAAAAGAAAAGTGGACACCGAGTGTCTCGTTTTCAATGAAGAATTGGGAGTAAAGTACTTCTTTGTGGAAACAAAGCACCAGAAAACCAGTTGCGTAGTATGCAGCGAAAGTGTTGCCGTTTTGAAAGAGTACAATCTTCGACGTCATAACGAAACAAAACACCTATCAACATATTCAAAGTTTTCTGGAAAGTTACGCTCTCAGTAATACGAGTCCATGAAACGTGGTTTAGAAACATGAAGAAATCTCTTCGTGAGAAAGTTTGCTGAAAATGAATATGTCACTCGTACAAGTTACAATTTAGTGCACAAGATGGCAGAACGAGGAAAACCGTTTACTGATAAAACTTCATCAAAGAGTGTATGATGGAAGCGGCAAATGACGTGTGTCCTGAGAGAGCCGATTTGTTTGGAACTATCATCCTTTCGGCAAGTACAGTTGTGCGAAGGACTGAAGAACTTGGAGAGAACATAGTGCTACAGATGCGCGAGAAAACTAGGAATTTGTAGTGGTATTCTCTGGCGCTGGACGAAATACTGATCTCTCGAGTACGTCACAACTTCTTGTGTTCATTCGTGGTGTCAATTTGGACTTTCAGATAACGGAAGAGTTGGCGTCCGTTTGCAGCATGCATGGAACAACTGGAAAAGACATGTTCATGGAAGTGCACAACGTTTTGCAAGACTATAACCTTAGGCGGAATCAGCTTCGAGGTGTACACCGTTTTCACAAGCTCCGAAACGAAACAGACGTTTTCATCACTGAAAAAGACAGAGCTGATCCACAGCTGTCAGATCCTACCTGACTGTCAAAGTTGTCATTTTTGATCGACATCACATCCCACATGAATTAACTGAGTTTGAAACTTCAGGGAGAGGATAACCTCGTCTGTGATCTCTACAGAATCATCAAAGGATTTCGGAGAAAGTGGTCATTGTTTGAAGTACAACTGGAAGGAGAAACCTTTCTCATTTTCACTGTTTCAACGAGTTTTGCGATACAATCGCCGAAGATATCAAGCTCGATTTTCCGAAAACAAATTATTCGTGACTTGAAAAAAACATTTTATGGAGAGATTTTCAGATCTTGGCAGAATTGAGAGTGACATTCTTCTGTCCTATAATCCGTTTGATTGTAATCTTGATGATGTGCCAGTTGAACGACAGTTGGAGCTCATTCATTTGCAAGCAAATGGCTTGTTGAAAGAGAATAAAATTTGGTGGAACTGCGGAAAAGCTGTGAAAGTGTAAACAATATAAAATGACATATAGTAGTGCAGCTTTACATAAAAGAGTTACGACACATACAGAACTTTGCGGCGATTAGCCTTCATCAGCAAACAAACACAATCACAAACACAACATACAGTCAAGGAGAACTCCTGTGACTACATTAGAAGGTGATGACAGGACGAGAAGAACAAAAGAGTGGGAAAATGGAAGCAATGAAGAGAAAATGAGAATTGAAAAAAAAAAATTTTAATTGAAAAGTATGTTAGTTGAAGAAAATGTTTAATTGAAAAAATGTTACTAGAGAAAAAAACTGCATACTCACCTCACCGTTCGGATCTGTAAGTAACTAAGAAACTCTCGGGTGTGTTGTTGTAATCGGTACTGGGTGTTACGGTTCAGTGAGCACATAGAAAGAAGGGGGCGGGGTAGGAGGCGTGTAAAATTGAAGGTGGTACTAATCAAAACCCCATTATGTTATTATAGGGGCGAGTCTTAAGGTCTGGGTGGACTGATATGCGTGAACACGCGTACATACATGGACACACCTCAACAGACAAAATGCTAGTATATGTAGACATGTGCAAAATATATGCAAGATGAGGGAGGGAGAGAGAGAGAGAGAGAGAGAGAGAGAGAGAGAGAGAGAGGGAGAGCGAGACAGAGAGAGACAGAGAGAGACAGAGAGAGAGGAAAGGTGCCTGTGACATCCCACATGAGGCATGCGGAGCGCTGCGGTCTACACGTACGGCGTTTCAGTCATACTGTACCCTACGAAATAGTCAGTATGGTTGATTGTCATACACCACATTGCAGGAGCCACTCGCCCAGTGCTCGAGTTGTTGGGGCTGTGTAAGATACAACTACTGGCAATACACGTGAAGTAGGTGTGCACAGAGAAGCAAGATGTAAGGGGGGAGAGAGGGGGGAGAGGGAGAGAGAGAGGGAGAGAGAGGGGGAGAGAGAGGGAAAGAGGGAGAGAGCGAGAGAGAGAGCGAGAGAGGGGGAGAGCGAGAGAAAGAGAGCGAGAGAGAGAGGGGGAGAGCGAGAGAGGGGGAGAGCGAGAGAGATGAGAGCGAGAGAAAGAGCGAGAGAGGGAGAGAGAGAGGGGGAGAGCGAGAGAGAGAGGGAGAGATCGAGAGGGAGATGGAGCGAGGGAGAGAGAGGAAGAGAGCGAGAGAGAGAGAGGGAGAGAGAGAGGGGAGAGAGAGGGGAGAGAGGGAGAGAGAGAGGGAGAGGGAGAGAGATAGCGAGAGAGAGGGAGAGAGAGGGAGAGAGAGGGAGAGAGAGAGGGAGAGAGAGCGAGAAAGAGCGAGAGAGAGCGAGAGAGAGAGTGAGACAGGGGGAGAGCGAGAGAGAGGGGAGAGCGAGAGAGGGAGAGGGGGAGAGCGGGAGAGAGCGCGTGAGAGAGAGAGAGGGAGAGAGAGCGAGAGAGAGGGAGAGAGTGAGAGAGAGCGAGAGAGAGAGAGGGAGAGAGCGAGAGAGAGAGAGAGAGAGAGGAAAGGTGCCTGTGATATACCACATGAGGCATGTGGGGCGCGTCGGTCTACACGTACGACGTTTCACTCATACTGTACCCTATGAAATAGTCAGTATGGTGATTGTTACACAGCACCCTTCAGGAGCCACTCGCCCAGTGCTTGAGTTGTTGGGGCTGTGTAAGATCCAACCACTGGTAATACACGTGAAGTAGGTAGGCACAGAGAAGCAAAATGTAAGGAGAGAGAGAGAGAGAGAGAGAGAGAGGGAGAGAGAGAGAAAGAAAGAGAGAGAGAGAGAGAGAGAGAGAGAGAGAGAGGAAAACTGCATGCGACATGCCGCATGAGGAATGCGGAGTGGGTAGGTCTACAAATACGAGGCTTCACTCCTACTGTTCTCTATGAAATAGAGGCAGTAAGGCTGATTGTTATACAACGTATTTGAGGATCAAATCACCCTCGCTCTCTCTCTCTCGCTCCCTCTCCCTCTCTCGCTCTCCCCTCCCTCTCTCTCTTGCTCTCTCTCGCTCTCTCTCCCTCTCTCTCTCCCTCTCTCTCTCCCTCTCTCTCGCTCTCTCTCTTTCTCTCCTTCTCTATCTCCCTCTCTCTCCCTCTCTCTCTCTCCCTCTCTCTCCCTCTCTCTCCCTCTCTCTCTCGCTCTCTCCCTCTCCCTCGCTATCTCTCCCTCTCGCTCTCTCCCTCTCTCTCTCGCTCTCCCCCTCTCTCTCTCCCCCCTCTCTCGCTCTCTCTCTCCCTCTTCTTGCATATACTTTGCACATGTCCACATATACTAGCATTTTGTCTGTTGAGGTGTGTCCATGTATGTACGCGTGTTCACGCATATCAGTCCACCCAGACCTTAAGACTTGCCCCTATAATAACATTAGGGGTTTTGGTTAGTACCACCTTCAATTTTACACGCCTCCTACCCCGCCCCCTTCTTTCTATGTGCTCACTGAACCGTAACACCCAGTACCGATTATAACAACACACCCGAGAGTTTCTTAGTTACTTACAGATCCGAACGGTGAGGTGAGTATGCAGTTTTTTTCTCTAGTAACATTTTTTCAATTAAACATTTTCTTCAACTAACATTCTTTTCAATTAACATTTTTTTCAATTCTCATTTTATCTTCATTGCTTCTATTTTTCCACGCTATTGTTCTTCTCGTCCTGTCATCACCTTCTAATGTAGTCACAGGAGTTCTCCTTGACTGTATGTTGTGTTTGTGATTGTGTTTGTTTGCTGATGAAGGCTAATCGCCGCAACGTTCTGTATGTGTCGTAACTCTGTTATGTAAAGCTGCACTACTATATGTCATTTTATATTGTTGAAATAGAAGCACGAAGAAGGAAAACTTGTTGAATTTTACCGCTGCTTACCTGATGTTGAGTTTCCGAAACTGAAGAAATTTGCCACTTGTGTGGCATCAGTGTTTGGAACAACTTATGTCTGTGAGCAAACATTTTCAGTAATGAAGTATGTGAAGTCAACACATTGAACGAGATTGATTGACGAACATTTGAAAGCAATTGTCTTGCTTGGATGCAGCAATTCCAAACCAAACATTGACGATATCTTGAAAGCCAAATATTAGTTTCACAAATCTCACTAACCTTTTTTGCTGCTTAGTTTGTGAGATATGGATGTGTGCACACTAGGTCTGGTGTAACTATCGTTTTACTATCGTCGCCTTCTTTGATAATATTTTTTAGTAAATAAATATGCTGGTTGCCTTTGTTTTTTTTTGTGTGTGCATTGCACACCACTCACCCATGATTAGCTTAGTCTTTCGTCATTTTTCCCCAGAGCTTTCGTTCTGGCTTGCAAGTATTGTTAAAGTTAGATGCATATCCTTTACAGGAAGTTTGCAATCAACACCAGCATTTTTTGCTGTTGTTGACGTCTTGTCAAGTTTACGTTCAGTAGTTTGCCATTGCTTTCTGAACGACCGGCACCCATACCATAGCGTAAAACACCAGCGCAACGCGCTCTGCTGCCACATGGCGCGCAGCTGTGTTTCGAACGTGGGTATACGGGATTACAAACCGCGTCCGTAAGACCTTCGCCACGAAACCGGCGCAAGTATTGTACAGAATGAGTATGCGGCCCGCGCTGGTCATTTTATCAGTTATCAGACCCGCCGTGAAAAAAGTGTGGTGACCCCTGACATTGAGGAAAATAAGGCGGACATCCAATCAGACTGCCACTGATACCAGCAGCATGGACACTCCAGGTTGGTTACCGACAGACGGAGCGCGTGTTGGAGTGTAACGACTGGAATGATGTTACTTCTGGGTTTTATATTTTATCTTACTGCTCTAAATAAAAGCACGCATTAACTGAGGACACTCGAACAGTGAGAGAGAGAATGAGGGAGGAAGAGAGAGAGAGAGATGGAGGAAGTAAGAGAGAGGGAGGAAGGAAGGGAGAGAGGGAGGAAGAGAGGGGCGAGAGGGATAGTGAGAGGGTGGGGAGAGGGGAGGGAAAGAGTACGGGAGTGAGGAGGGGGAGAGGGAGGGAAGGAGCCAGAGAAGGAGAGAATCTAATAAAGATAACAACAGTTTCCACCGTAGCGTGCTAAAACTGAGGCGGAGTTAGAATTTATCCCATACATACATTAATGGTTCAGTCACTGAGTTTTCGCAATGTTCCAACGAAATAACGCACAGTTCATGAGCGCATTAAACTTACAGCTGATATAATATCATTTTGGTGCACAGTTTGGCAATATGTATATGTTACCATGGACATTAACTGCTGAATTAGACTATAAAATTAATACACTGGAGATGAGATTCATCCTCGGAATAACATGAAAATTACTTACAAATCTAGTATGGAGAATATCGATGTTGAAGACGTATATTCGTTTGTCCTACAATATGTTACACAAAGCTACGATATTTCGAAATAAAGTAAATTATAATAACTTAATTTAGATCCAAAATGGATTTCTATTCAGGAACAGCAAGTAATTAATCCATTTGTAAGCTTATTGCTGCAATTTTATTTTACAATTTACTCTGTCAATTTATTATTATTCAATTCTGCTTTTTCTGTACAAGGAAAACGTACAGGTATTTTCATAGATAATTATTTAACCTCGTGTAGAATTACTTACGGATATCGAAAATATACTACCGTGAAGTAACTCCCGTTGCTGTGCTAAGAAAGATCACACGCCTACAGATTTACGTTTCGGAAATGAGAAATGTGAATAGACCAGCTTTAAAAAATAAAGTTTCACATAACTAATGGCTTCACGCCCTACTTCCCCAAACGTAACCGAAATCATTATTCTCTTACTTCAAATAATGAAACTTTTCTTTACATTTTCCTTTTACAAAATCAGACGACATACATTTCCCACTTAGGTCATTCTACAGTCCCGCGCGAGGCGATCTCTCGCCTGCATGACAAAACGTTTCCGGTTTGGACCTGTACTGCCAGGTAACATATTTACACTTTGTGAGCCTCCCTCGTTTTGTGTTCAAGGTCGTTGCAGTTTTTATTAAAATTATCGGGTTATGTGGTTCTTAGTTGTCATTAAAAGTATGCCAAAGCTTCTATAAAGATATCTGAGTACGCTAATGCCTTCGGGTGGGGCATGGGATTGCCTTTGAGTTCTCTGCCTTTACCAGTGCCCTTGTAGGGACTAAATATAACTAACTCCAGTCCTGTTGGGGACTTTATAAGATCAAACCAGTACTTGTGAGGACTACATATTCTTCTTCATCTTTTTTCGTTCACTTGAAATTTGTCTATAAATGCAATGTCTTTTTTTTTTAATTTACTCAGTGGTCCATAGAGTTTATCTTCCACTGCTGTTTCTCTGGACCAGAAGGTTTGCCTAAATATGTCGTATTTTGGGCAATCTTGGATTATGTGATATGCTGTCTGCGGTGCCATCCACATGTGCCCATGGCTGATTCACCAAGTTTGAATTTTGTATACATGTGTGTGCATAATATAATGTGACCTGTTCTGGGGCACAGAATAATGATTTGTTCTGGTCTGTCCATAATGTGGTAGCCATCTTAAGCAGATTTTGGTACTTTCTGATTCATTTGATCATTCTTTTCTTTTGGTGGTATGTAACGGGCATATCAGGTTGTTCTTCTTTTGATCCTTCCTTAGCCAATCGATCAGGTCTCTCCTTTCCGGATACTATACAGTGAGATGGTATCCACTGTATTGTGACCTTACCTGACTAATAAGATCTAGAAACTAGTATCCTTAGTACAGGCAATTTCCCAGACAGGAGTGCCTCGAGTACTGATATTGCATCTGTCAATAGCACCACAGGTTGTGTACCATGGATGGCATTTAGTAATTTCTCTGTTGCTATCTTGATTGCCTCAATTTCAGCATCATAATTATGGCAGTACTTTCCTGTTGGTACTCTGGATATGTCCCTAGTATTATTTGGGTATTCTTCTCGTACATACACGCCCGCTCCTCCATTTCTAGCAGCATTTTGTGCTGATCCATCTGTATAGACTCGGATCCAGATGTCATGTGGTTATTCTTCATCAAGGGAACTGGGAGTGACTGTTCTAAGTTGTACGTTGTTTTGTTCTTCTTTGTTGAATATTCCTTTCACTTGTGTATGGATTTGTAGTCATAGTCAATGTTCCTCTTTCCAAAGAGTTTGTTCTGGAACAGTTTTCTGGGGAGAACTAAATATAAACAAAACTAGTCCTTGTGAGGACTAAATGAGTTCAACACCAGTCCTTGTGAGGACTATATCAGTTCTTGTGATGACTATACCAGTCCTTGTGAGAAATATACCACTCCTTGTGATGACTATAGGAGTTCAAGATATGTCCTTCTGAGGACTAACATAGTTCAAGACCAGTCTTTTTAGAGTAAGCAACGAACAACAGGGACGCTACTGAATCTGGCAAGTCCTTCTCAGGACCGGGCCTCATCAGGACCAACAAAACGCAATAATGAAAATGCCAGTCAGAAGACCCAACCGAACCCGAAGAGCATACAGGGAAAAAATATAACTAGTCCTGTGTAGAACTAACTCGAAATAAAACAAAGAAAGGAAAGAATATCAACATTTACTGACAGGACACTTGATGTTGATGATGTTGATGATGATGATAAAGATGGTGATGAAGATGCGTGTGGGTGGGTGCGCGCTCAGGTTACAAAAACATAGTCGGACGAATGCATCTAACACACATCCTTTGTTTATTTGTTTCTGCTGACATGTATCCCAATTCTGTCCAAAATAAGCAACGCGACAAGACAAGACAAATTTGTCTGTATTGGCTAGACTGCTCTGTTTGCAAGTGACATCATTTCAAATGTCGCCCGTGAGAATAAGATCTCAGCATCCATTCTCTAATGTAAAAATAAGCTTGCATTTTAATGTATGCGTGTGTGTGTTTACACGTATATGTAAATAAAAACTGTTGCTGTTTTTAATATCTGTTTTGAAAGAGAGATGTAACGCGATTAACTTTAACTTCTGACTGTGGCATAGAGAGTTCGTTCAAAACGCATGTCAGTTTGACATAAATATTAGCTTCTTGTCCTTGACTTGGTGGCGTAAATTACAAGTACCTCTGAAGTCGGAGAGGGTTCGCCTGATGGTGGGGGACAGTGGTAATAGAGAAAGCTAAGCCTCAAGCACAATCATCTAGGGGTGGCAATTACTAGTAGTAGTAGCATTTGTGTAGGCTATGCTCGAGTTCATAGCGAGTAAGTGGACAACAATACATCAAATACAGACAGACAGACAGACAGACAGACAGACAGACAGACAGACACAGACAGACAGACACAGACAGACACAGACAGACACAGACAGAAACAGACAGACAGACAGACAGACACAGACAGACAGACAGACAGACAGACAGACAGACAGACAGACAGACAGACAGACAGACAGACAGACAGACAGACAGACAGACAGACAGACAGACAGACAGACAGACAGACAGACAGACAGACAGACAGGCAGGCAGGCAGGCAGGCAGGCAGGCAGGCAGGCAGGCAGGCAGGCAGATATTGAGAGAGAGTTACATAATCATGCACACGATTTTAAGACGATTGTCATCGATTCTGTGCTAAACTTTAAAAGTAAAACGAAAAAAAAATTTAAGACATGTTAGAGAAGAACATTCAAAAAACACTTATGGGATATATTTCTGCACAGAAAAAGCAACTGGATTATGATGATGATGATGATGATGATGATGATGATGATGATGATGATGATGATGATGATGATGATGATGATGATTATGATGATGATGATGATGATGATGATGATGATGATGATGATGTCATCGAGTCTACGTTTCAGAATGCAAAGTGTGTGTGTTTTTTTTTTTCCAGCTTAAATAAATCGTTGACACATCTTCATATCTACATTTAAGTATAGTAGTGACCGCGACAGAGAATCCATCGGGATAAGTGGACAACTTTGCAGCTGAACAGAGCAGGACACTCACTTATCCTGAGTCGGAAATGGCTGTGAAAGGCAGAGATAAAAACACCCCCATGGGAATGTGGAAGACAAGTGGAAATTATCACACTGTCTTACCAAGAATGGGAAGGATGGCGTTATACCTCTCCATAGCACAAAGCCTGGGATTAATTGTAGAGACCGTGTGTTGCCCTTGCAGCATGATCCCTCTCTCGGCCTGCCTAGTGTATTCCAGAGGAAAGGTAACACCAATACATCTGGAGCAAGACAGGCTACGGAAGTTGCAGGATCAACAAAGCAATGCTCTAATTGTCCGCCTGTCGGAGCTTCACTCCTAGACTACTTGCCGACCAAGTATATACTGCAGTATACACAACCTACGCTCAGACCTGTACACATGTTGTTCTGATACATACACATTGGCATCCGCCTTGGTTCTGTAGAGTTCGTGAGTGTGTTGAAGTCCTCTCCTAGTTATACGGAAGAGACTGAAGCACGTATAGTGGTATCCATGTACTGTATGGCCCCGCTATGCGTCGCTTCGGTTTACGTCGTTTCGCTATAAAGTTGTTGTCACAATATGACATAACATCGTCACCAGTGTATACATCTTTATAGTGTTTCGCTATACGTCGTTTCACTTAAAGTCGCGATTTCCAAGAACATAACCCCGACGTTAGCCGGGGCCTTCCAGTACAATAAACGGGATCCTTTACAAACATCTTCATCACGTCTCATGCTAATATGTGTGTGCAGTCAAACTTCGCCATCTTACCCGATCACCAAAGTCCTGAATCATATCTATCTTCATCTCCTGATTATTAAAAGTGGTTAAGCAAGCTTGATACCAAAGAGGTATATATCCTTTTGTCTTCCCCTTGCTCTTTTCCACTAAGTATGCCGGCTGTCGTTAAGTTTTCAAATATATTTTTGCTCTAGACGTTTACAAAACGGCCTACGTCTAATTCCTCTAATTAATTTTTAAGTTAGTTGTATATCCTTTACAAGACGTCGCAGTCAATCCCAGCATTTTTTGATGTTTATGATTTCTTGGCAAATTACTGAACGTTCAGTAATTTGCCATTGCTTTCTGAACCACCGACACTCATACCATATTATGAAAACCAGAGCCAGGCGGCCTCTAATTAATTGACGGCTTTCATGTGTTTACAAGTATGAGAAAGTAAACAAGTAAAGCATCTTTTCGTACTTCTAAAGGCGGATTGAACATGCTGCTAGACTCATGTTGTAAATGAGCAGTCAGCAGACATTGCCTGCTGTCTCAGTTATACTGGAACGACCAGGTCATTTATACAAATCCCGCACCAATACGGATTCGAATTCAGGACCTATGTGCCAAAAGCCGAGCTTCTAGTCACCGCGGATCTCGTTTACAGCTATTTTTAAAAACATTTTGCATGTCCCTTGCAGTCAACCCCAAGTCCAGGTTAATTTTCTGGGGAATTTTAAGTTCACTAGTTTGTCATTGTTCTCTGAATGAGAAGTTAACTTTGATATCCAACTGACCGGTGGAGGGGTTATACCCCTTATCCCGCCATCACCGCACCGGAAATTTACGCGCAAGCGTTTTTAGCATCTTGGTCACGTAGATCTTGCGTTGGTTTTTACAAAATTGTATGGGAGCCGGTCGTTCAGAAAGAAATGGCAAACTTTTTTTCGCATATCCTATTTACAGGACATCGCTGTCAACACCAGCATTTTACCGCTGTTGTTGATTTCTTGGCAAGATTACGCTCAACAGTTTGTCATTGCTTTCTGAGCGACCGGCTCACAAACCCCCGTAAGTAAGCAACACGACGCGAACCAATGGCAAACTACTGAACGTAAAACTTGCCAAGAGATCACAATAGCAGAAAATGCTGGTGTTAACT
>OY992882.1:101240591-101325591 GCA_963921405.1 Cepaea hortensis | reverse complement strand
CTCATTCACTCATTCACTCATTCACTCATTCACTCATTCACTCATTCACTCATTCACTCATTCACTCATTCACTCATTCACTCATTCACTCATTCACTCATTCACTCATTCACTCATTCACTCATTCACTCATTCACTCATTCACTCATTCACTCATTCACTCATTCACTCATTCACTCATTCACTCATTCACTCATTCACTCATTCACTCATTCACTCATTCACTCATTCACTCATTCACTCATTCACTCATTCAGTCATTCAGTCATTCAGTCATTCAGTCATTCAGTCATTCAGTCATTCAGTCATTCAGTCATTCAGTCATTCAGTCATTCAGTCATTCAGTCATTCAGTCATTCAGACATTCAGACATTCAGACATTCAGACATTCAGACATTCAGACATTCAGACATTCAGACATTCAGACATTCAGACATTCAGACATTCAGACATTCAGACATTCAGACATTCAGACATTCAGACATTCAGACATTCAGACATTCAGACATTCAGACATTCAGACATTCAGACATTCAGACATTCAGACATTCAGACATTCAGACATTCAGACATTCAGACATTCAGACATTCAGACATTCAGACATTCAGACATTCAGACATTCAGACATTCAGACATTCAGACATTCAGACATTCAGACATTCAGACATTCAGACATTCAGACATTCAGACATTCAGACATTCAGACATTCAGACATTCAGACATTCAGACATTCAGACATTCAGACATTCAGACATTCAGACATTCAGACATTCAGACATTCAGACATTCAGACATTCAGACATTCAGACATTCAGACATTCAGACATTCAGACATTCAGACATTCAGACATTCAGACATTCAGACATTCAGACATTCAGACATTCAGACATTCAGACATTCAGACATTCAGACATTCAGACATTCAGACATTCAGACATTCAGACATTCAGACATTCAGACATTCAGACATTCAGACATTCAGACATTCAGACATTCAGACATTCAGACATTCAGACATTCAGACATTCAGACATTCAGACATTCAGACATTCAGACATTCAGACATTCAGACATTCAGACATTCAGACATTCAGACATTCAGACATTCAGACATTCAGACATTCAGACATTCAGACATTCAGACATTCAGACATTCAGACATTCAGACATTCAGACATTCAGACATTCAGACATTCAGACATTCAGACATTCAGACATTCAGACATTCAGACATTCAGACATTCAGACATTCAGACATTCAGACATTCAGACATTCAGACATTCAGACATTCAGACATTCAGACATTCAGACATTCAGACATTCAGACATTCAGACATTCAGACATTCAGACATTCAGACATTCAGACATTCATACATTCATACATTCATACATTCATACATTCATACATTCATACATTCATACATTCATACATTCATACATTCATACATTCATACATTCATACATTCATACATTCATACATTCATACATTCATACATTCATACATTCATACATTCATACATTCATACATTCATACATTCATACATTCATACATTCATACATTCATACATTCATACATTCATACATTCATACATTCATACATTCATACATTCATACATTCATACATTCATACATTCATACATTCATACATTCATACATTCATACATTCATACATTCATACATTCATACATTCATACATTCATACATTCATACATTCATACATTCATACATTCATACATTCATACATTCATACATTCATACATTCATACATTCATACATTCATACATTCATACATTCATACATTCATACATTCATACATTCATACATTCATACATTCATACATTCATACATTCATACATTCATACATTCATACATTCATACATTCATACATTCATACATTCATACATTCATACATTCATACATTCATACATTCATACATACATTCATTCATTCATTCATTCATTCATTCATTCATTCATTCATTCATTCATTCATTCATTCATTCATTCATTCATTCATTCATTCATTCATTCATTCATTCATTCATTCATTCATTCATTCATTCATTCATTCATTCATTCATTCATTCATTCATTCATTCATTCATTCATTCATTCATTCATTCATTCATTCATTCATTCATTCATTCATTCATTCATTCATTCATTCATTCATTCATTCATTCATTCATTCATTCATTCATTCATTCATTCATTCATTCATTCATTCATTCATTCATTCATTCATTCATTCATTCATTCATTCATTCATTCATTCATTCATTCATTCATTCATTCATTCATTCATTCATTCATTCATTCATTCATTCATTCATTCATTCATTCATTCATTCATTCATTCATTCATTCATTCATTCATTCATTCATTCATTCATTCATTCATTCATTCATTCATTCATTCATTCATTCATTCATTCATTCATTCCATTCATTCATTCATTCCATTCATTCATTCATTCATTCATTCATTCATTCATTCATTCCATTCATTCATTCATTCCATTCATTCATTCATTCATTCATTCATTCATTCATTCATTCATTCATTCATTCATTCATTCATTCCATTCATTCATTCATTCCATTCATTCATTCATTCCATTCATTCATTCATTCCATTCATTCATTCATTCATTCATTCATTCATTCATTCATTCATTCATTCATTCCATTCATTCATTCATTCCATTCATTCATTCATTCCATTCATTCATTCATTCATTCATTCATTCATTCCATTCATTCATTCATTCATTCATTCATTCATTCCATTCATTCCATTCATTCATTCCATTCATTCCATTCATTCATTCCATTCATTCCATTCATTCCATTCATTCCATTCATTCCATTCATTTCATTCATTCATTCATTCATTCATTTCATTCAGTCAGTCAGTCAGTCAGTCAGTCAGTCAGTCAGTCAGTCAGTCAGTCAGTCAGTCAGTCAGTCAGTCAGTCAGTCAGTCAGTCAGTCAGTCAGTCAGTCAGTCAGTCAGTCAGTCAGTCAGTCAGTCAGTCAGTCAGTCAGTCAGTCAGTCAGTCAGTCAGTCAGTCAGTCAGTCAGTCAGTCAGTCAGTCAGTCAGTCAGTCAGTCAGTCAGTCAGTCAGTCAGTCAGTCAGTCAGTCAGTCAGTCAGTCAGTCAGTCAGTCAGTCAGTCAGTCAGTCAGTCAGTCAGTCAGTCAGTCAGTCAGTCAGTCAGTCAGTCAGTCAGTCAGTCAGTCAGTCAGTCAGTCAGTCAGTCAGTCAGTCAGTCAGTCAGTCAGTCAGTCAGTCAGTCAGTCAGTCAGTCAGTCAGTCAGTCAGTCAGTCAGTCAGTCAGTCAGTCAGTCAGTCAGTCAGTCAGTCAGTCAGTCAGTCAGTCAGTCAGTCAGTCAGTCAGTCAGTCAGTCAGTCAGTCAGTCAGTCAGTCAGTCAGTCAGTCAGTCAGTCAGTCAGTCAGTCAGTCAGTCAGTCAGTCAGTCAGTCAGTCAGTCAGTCAGTCAGTCAGTCAGTCAGTCAGTCAGTCAGTCAGTCAGTCAGTCAGTCAGTCAGTCAGTCAGTCAGTCAGTCAGTCAGTCAGTCAGTCATTCATTCATTCATTCATTCATTCATTCCATTCATTCATTCCATTCATTCATTCATTCATTCATTCATTCATTCATTCATTCATTCCATTCATTCATTCCATTCATTCATTCATTCATTCATTCATTCATTCCATTCATTCATTCCATTCATTCATTCATTCATTCATTCATTCATTCATTCATTCATTCCATTCAATCATTCCATTCATTCATTCCATTCATTCATTCATTCATTCATTCATTCATTCATTCATTCCATTCATTCATTCATTCATTCATTCATTCATTCATTCATTCATTCATTCATTCATTCATTCATTCATTCATTCATTCATTCATTCATTCATTCATTCATTCATTCATTCATTCATTCATTCATTCCATTCATTCATTCATTCATTCATTCATTCATTCATTCATTCATTCATTCCATTCATTCATTCATTCATTCATTCATTCATTCATTCATTCATTCATTCCATTCATTCATTCATTCATTCATTCATTCATTCATTCATTCCATTCATTCATTCATTCATTCATTCATTCATTCATTCCATTCATTCATTCATTCATTCCATTCATTCATTCATTCCATTCATTCATTCATTCATTCCATTCATTCATTCATTCATTCCATTCATTCATTCATTCATTCATTCATTCCATTCATTCATTCATTCATTCCATTCATTCATTCATTTCATTCATTCATTCATTCATTCATTCATTCATTCATTCCATTCATTCATTCATTTCATTCATTCATTCATTCATTCATTCATTCATTCATTCATTCATTCATTCATTCATTCATTCATTCATTCATTCCATTCATTCATTCATTCATTCATTCATTCATTCCATTCATTCATTCATTCCATTCATTCATTCATTCCATTCATTCATTCATTCATTCATTCATTCATTCATTCATTCATTCATTCATTCATTCATTCATTCCATTCATTCATTCATTCCATTCATTCATTCATTCCATTCATTCATTCATTCATTCATTCATTCATTCCATTCATTCATTCATTCATTCATTCCATTCATTCATTCATTCATTCATTCCATTCATTCATTCATTCATTCATTCATTCATTCATTCATTCATTCATTCATTCATTCCATTCATTCATTCATTCATTCATTCATTCATTCATTCATTCATTCCATTCATTCATTCATTTCATTTCATTCATTCATTCATTCATTCATTCATTCATTCATTCATTCATTCATTCATTCATTCATTCATTCATTCATTCATTCCATTCATTCATTCATTCCATTCATTCATTCATTCATTCATTCATTCCATTCATTCATTCATTCATTCATTCATTCATTCCATTCATTCATTCATTCCATTCATTCATTCATTCCATTCATTCATTCATTCATTCCATTCATTCATTCATTCATTCATTCATTCATTCATTCATTCATTCATTCATTCATTCATTCATTCATTCATTCACTAGCATGTCCTTTGCAGAACCTCGCTCCCATAAAAACCTTCCGGAAAACCTCTCGATCATAAGCAAGATGTCCCGCGTCCGATACACCCATCTGGAGATTATCCGCCACATCCTGCACCCATCTTCTCTTTGGCCTTCCTCGTCCTCTCTTCCCAGGCATATACACCTCCATTATTGTTCTCTCCAAACTTTCGTGACGTTTCAAGTGACCAAAATATTTCAATTTTCTTTGTTTTATCGTTTTAATAGCCAACCTTCTTCAATATTCAGCTCTTGAAGTATTGATGCATTTGTTCTTTTCTTTACCCAAGATATTCTTAGAACTCGTCTATAACATTTATATTCAAAGGCATGTATGCGCTGCTCAGCTTGTTTAGTAAGTGTCCAGGTCACACAGGCGTATGTTGTAATGGGAAAGATACATGCTCTTAAAAATCTAATTTTTTTAGTTCTGTCTGTCCCATTTGCTCTTCAAAGACTAAAACAGATGAATAAATTATGGAGTGGGACAGACAGAACTACAAAAATTAGATTTTTAAGAGCATGCATCTTTCCCATTGCAACATACACCTGTGAGACATGGACACTTACTAAACAAGCTGAACAGCGCATACATGCCTTTGAATATAAATGTTATAGACTAGTTCTAAGAATATCTTGGGTAACGAAAATAACAAATGCATCCATACTTCAAGAGTTGAATATTGAGGAGGGATGGCTATTAAAGACGATAAAACAAAGAAAATTGAAGTATTTTGGTCACTTGAAACGTCACGACAGTTTGGAGAGAACAATAATGGAAGGTTATATGCCTGGGAAGAGAGGAAGAGGAAGGCCAAAGAGAAGATGGGTGCAGGATGTGGCGGATGATCTCCAGATGGGTTATCAGACGCGGGACATCTTGCTTGTGATCGAGAAGTTTTCCGGAAGGTTGTTATGGGAGCGAGGTTCTGCAAAGGACATGCTACTGAATGAATGAATGAATGAATGAATGAATGTCCCATTCCATAATTTATTCAGTTGTTTTAGTCTTTGAAGAGCAATTGATAGTCGTCGTTTAATTTCTTTCATTGTGTCACCGTTGTTGGTAATCAATGACCCAAGATATTCAAAATTTTCCACCACCTCCAATTTTTCCTCATTAACATATATTTCTTTCTGCATAGTGGTTTTATCTGTATGCATTATCTTTGTTTTTGCAATGTTGAGATACAAGTTGTGATTTTCACTATTCAATTGGGTTGAGGCTATTAGATTTTCTATATCAGTCTGTGTTGTGGATAGCAATACTGTATCATCAGCATACCGAATCTCTGGTATGTCAAGACCACCGATATTTTGGGCATCATATAGCTCCCTATTTATATCATCTCTTACATTTCTCATTATATTTTCGGCGTAAAGGTTAAACAAATAAGGGGACAGCACACATCCTTGACGGACTCCTTGCTAAATGTCAAACTAATTTGATGTCTCGCCATCTATTCTAACAGCTGCTTGTTGGTCTAGATAGAGCATTCTTATGAGTTGTATTACATGTGGTGGAAAGCCCATATTCCTCATGATTTCACAAAGTTTCTGATGTTGGACACAGTCAAATGCCTTTGAATAATCCACAAAACATGAGAATAGGTTGACATTAAATTCTCTGCACTTCTCTGTTATTAAACGCATATTGAGAATGTGATCTCTTGTTCCTCTTCCTTGTCTAAATCAAGCTTGAACCACGTTAATTTCTTCTTCCATTTTCTTACGAAGTCTTCTCACTGAGTAATATTAGATATCCGCCTTTAACTAGAAGACCCGGCATGAATCATGCTGTGGATTAGTTTAAACAATTAGAAACTAGTGGATGTTACATGTCTCATTGAATCTTGGGCAGTGGATATTCTCAGATAAAGAGCGAAAAACTGTAAGGAACAATGTGCTCTTTGCACTCGCTTAATTCCCCCTTCCCTTCCCTTCCCCACCACCAACAGCTGCTGGAAATCGGCAAATGTAGACCGAATCTGTCAATGGCCATGGTAGGTTGCACAAACAAACTCTTTGCGTACAAGTAAACAGACCATCTTTTTTTTTTTTTAACAAACTCATTTTTGGGAGTAAATGTCAAGTCATGATTGGTAATTGTAGTTTCAACTGTATTGCTTCAGATCGACTTAGAACTACAAATGCCACCACGTATCAACACACAGATTGTCAGACATGACTTGAATAGAATAAGAACCGTATGTTTTATTGCATCTGGACTTATATACTAAGATTTAGAAAAGTTACATACAAAAATATAAAAATAAAAAAATTATTAATGACTTTGCGGTAGTCAGGCAACTAAAGAAAGGGATATTTCATATCTAGTTGTAACTTAATTATCTAATTTTATTTTGTTTAGATCTATTTCTGGTGTCCGTGAAGAAGATCACTAGGATCAAAACGTCGGATTCGTTGTGTTGTGGTTTAGCTTTTGTTTTTTAACTCTATGTTGATTTAGTTTTGTTATTATTATTTTCCCCATTATGATGTCTGTTAACCGGGCTCGGAGTGAGTTTACTGTACTGTAAGATATGTACACTGTGTCTGGTTTTGTGATGTGCCTTTTTTCGCAGGAATCACACATACCTGCGTTCATCTCATGTTATCATAACCCTGAACCAACAAGTATGGAATACGGATAGAATTCATATCTAACCATTGAAACAGCATCATAGGTCTTATAATTTTATACTAGCCAAACATAGGTCAAATAACACACAAACATGTTGTTCGGTAATGCTGCGTCTAGTATATTACCAACATTTTTATAAGAGAATACACATAAATATCCATTGTTGCGGAAAACAAAACATCCGGGCTGAATGAAAACGGAAGGAATAACTTTTTGTGAACCTACGCCTTTTTACATACCCAACCGGCTCCCTGTACAGCACACATCAGGCCAGTCATACTTTAATTAGCTGCTTTATGTATAGTCACAGTTCTGACCCCGAGTGGGTTTCTTTTGCGTCATTAGGAAAACTCCGAATGACGTTGAAAGGATAACGAATGAGGAATGCTCAATCCAGAATCCTGAAAGAACTTTTTGGCAGTTAATAATAATATAAAGACAGTTTAATATAGACACTGAAAAGCAGACGGCTACCTGTTGTTGTTGCTGTACGAACCCCGTTTTTCGCGTTATTCACTCTTATGCGACATAGCGGATTTAGAGAATGCGAACTGGCCTAGGCGTTCATGTCTCGCCACAGATCTCGATCCTTAGTGTTCCTGATCAACTATGTTGGTGATATTCCTCCAAGCCATCGCCTCGGTCCCTCCAGCATATCTCTCGGCCTTCCTTTTCTCCCACTGATCTTTCCAGTGGATGTTCGCCGATGCCTTTTTTTCGCATTATATGACCAAAGAAATCTTTGTTTATCTCTTCAATATAATTGTATATAATGTTTGACATTCATGCGACTTTGAGACAATCGCTGTTTGTTTTTCTGACAGTCCAAGGTATTCGCAACATTCATCTCCGGAACCACTCTTCATTGCTTCCAAGTTCTTCCTGATTTGTCCACTAACGTTCCATGACTCGCTGTCAATATACAGCAAGTCAGGTTCTATACTATACAGTTTGTCAGTACTGTCATTCTGACATTCATTGTATTGCATAAAAATATTTTTCATTTTCTGAAATGCAGTTTTTGTGTGACAAGTTCTGTTCTTAATCTCTGTCACAAGTTAAACAGTTCTACCAACTGAAAGTTGAGAAACAGTCAGATTTAATTACATTTTTCACTTGACAAGCGAAATACCGGAACAAAGGGGCTTCTCGAAAGCATTTGTCGGGACAATGAATTATATCATAAACAATCGAGACTAAAAAGCGGGACGTATGGCAACCCTAGGCCAGCCGATAAAAGCATGTTTCGTGAGATAGTAAATGAATAAACACGGAAAGTGAAAACAGCCATTTCTGCAAGGCTATGATCCATCCATCATGTGTCATGCCGATAAGGGTGGGCGGTCATCTCACTCGATCACCAGAGTCGTGGATCAGCTCCGTGTTCCTGTCTCGACCATGCCACGTGGCCAAGCCATCCAGGTATTTACTTCTCGGTCTTCCCCTTGGTCTCTTCCATTCGATCTTGCCAGTTGTCACCAAGTCATTTCTTCTCATAACATACCCAAAAAAAAACTTGACTGTCTACGTCTAATGACTCTAATCAGTTAACGATCTTCATTTGTTTCTTGAATGACTTGTTCATTGGTTTTTCTGTCTGTCCATGGTATTCTTTGCATTTTCCTAAGAAACCACATTTCCACAGCCAAGAGATGTTTTTCAGCTTGTCTGCAAATTGTCTACGCTTCACACCCATACAAAAGTACAGGTTCTATGTAGCACTTCAACACTCTTTTTCTCGTTTCAATTGATATCTTTTTATTGGTCAGTATGTTTTTCACCTTGCGAAAGGCCGCCTTCACCATGGCAATTCTTGTTCTAATCTCTTCAAGGCATCTTCCATCAGATGTTATGACTGTTCCAAGATAACAGCACCGCTTCACTTGTTTAAGAATATGCCAATTTGATTGTATATTACACTGTGGTACATCCTTCTTCCCAGTGACGACCATAATCTTGTCTTCTTACAATTCAATTTTCTAACTCTCGTTGTTCACTGTGTGTAACAACCACATCTACTAAATGTTGCAGGTCCTGTTCATTGTCTGTAATCAAGACTGTATCATCTGCATATCCAATGTTGTTGATGCATCGTCCCCCAATGTTGATTCCTTCGATATCTTCTATATTTCTGAAAATATTTTCACTGTACAGGGAAAAACAATCTGGAGACATTACACATCCCTGTATCACACCTCTCTTAATAGGCTGATACTGACCTACTTCATTATGGCAGCTTGTTGTTTCCAATACAGTATATGTTTTCTACAAGTTTAAGATCTTTTCCATCAATTTGAAGATCTTCAAGTATCCTTATCATGTCAACATGTCTCACTTTATCGAAAGCCTTTGTGTAGTCAATAAAGCAAAGGTGTAGGTCTTTGTTTACTTCTAAAGCACGTTCAATAACTGTTCGCAGCATATACACAGCATTTACTGTACCCTTGCCTTCTACAATCCCACATTGTTCTTCTCCTCTTTCAGGTTGTATTTTCTTCCTAACTCTTTGTATGATCATTCTCAGCAAAATCTTCGTGATGTGACTCATTAAACTAATTGTTCGATGTTGATCACATTACAAGGCTCATGATTTCTTTGGGATTGCAATAAATACAGAGTTACATAATTCATGAGGTATATTTTCAGTATCATATATTGTATTCAGCAGTCTGTAACTTTACTTATTCCATATTCTTCTAAAGCATTAATCATTTCTGTTGTGATGCTGTCTGAACCGGGGGTCTTGCCAGATTTCATATGGTTAAGAGAATTCTGAACCTCCATCTTCAAAATTGATGGTCCTTCATTATTATTTTTCATATTATACAGTTCTTCTCTGTTATCATTATAAAGGTTTTTCACATAATCTGACCATACATGTAAAATATGATCTTTTTCTATTATGATTTTTTCATCTTTTGTCTTTAGGCGGCCTGCTGATGTACGTGTTCTTTGATTAGTAAGCTCCTGGATTCTTTTGTGCATTAGTTTGGTATTAGGCTAAGATCACAAGTGATAAAATTGACGTTTCGACTAGAAAGCCTTTCTCAGCACTCAAAGAAAAATAAAAGATACTGATGCTTCTACGCTTTAAAACTTACAAAGTAACTTTACTGAGGTCCAGGAGTCATCCAAAAATCGCACTCAATCCTAAGCCACCTCATGGAGTATAGTTCAGTCTCAAAGTTGAGTTACCTAAATTAACGAGGGAATGCATGCGCCACACAAGAAAATAGTTAATGTCGCAAACTGTAACTGGCGTTGTTCAAGGCAACATTTGTATTTTCGATCTGTGTTGTATAAGGCAAGTTTTAATGCACCCCGAAGAAATCAAGAGCCTTGGAATGTGATCAACACTGAACAATTAGCAAAGCCATATCACAGAGATTTTGCTAAGAAACATCATGCTAAGAGTTAGGAAGAAAATAAAACCTGAAATAGGGGAAGAGTAATGTGGATTTGTAGAAATGAAGGGTACAATAAAATTGTGTATTTGCTAAGAACATTAATAGAGCGATCAATAGAAGTGAACAAAACCTTACATCTATGCTTCATTGACTACACAAATGCTTTCTATAAAGTAAAACATGTCGACATGAGAAAGATTCATGCAAATTTCTGAATTGATAGGAAAGACCTTAGAATTTTTTTTTTTTTTTAACATATTGGAAACAACAAATTGCCACAAAGATTGATAATGAAGTAGGTCAATATTAGCCTATTAAGAAAGGTTTGCGACAAGGGTGTGTAATGACTCCAGACCTATTTTTCCTATACAGTAAAATATTAGAAATTTAGAATATATGAGAGGAATCGCCACTGGGGGACATAACATCAATAACCTTACATATGTGGTTAATACAGTATTTATTGCAATGACCAGGATCTCCAACATTTAGTAGATGCGGTTGTTGCACACAGTAAACAACTAGGGTTCGAATTAAATTGTAAAATGACACAGATTATGGTTGACACTAAGAAAGAAATGCCACAATGTAAAATGGGGGAAATGAGAATATTTTTAAACAAGTGAATTGGTACAACTATCTCGGAACAGTCACATCTTATGGGAGGTGCCTTGAAGAGATTAGAACAAGAATCACTTTGTTAAAAAGAAGCCTTTTGCATGATGGAAAACATACTGAACGATAAAAAGGTGTCTATAGTAACGAGAAAAAGAGTGTTGAAGTGCTACATAGAACCTGTACTTTTGTATGCATGTGAAACGTGGACAATGAGCAGACATGATTAAAAAAACACATCTAATGGCATTTGAAATGTGGTTTCTGAGGAAAATGGAAGAATACCATGAACAGACAGAAAAAGCAATGAACAAGGTCTAGTTAGTTTAGTTTAGTTTAGTCGATGGATCAACATCACGGCACACAGGTGCAACCCATAAGTGCTCCGTTCTCCTCATAACTCAAACCTGATTCTGGAGAATCTCAGCCCAGTGCACGAACTCTGTAGCACCGGCGAGGATCCTGAAATACTTTGGGTTGATTTTTAACTCGAAATTTATCCCGGGCAGCGCCGTTAGGCTACTCTTTTTCGATTTCCAACTGCCAAGGGATTTTTTTATGTTCGCAACAATACACACGGGCGTCCTATCTCACTACCCAGAGACCAGGGGAAATTTTATTACTAGAAGTCCACGTGAAAACATCCCGGTCCAAACCGGGGCTTGAACCTGGGACCTCCAGCACTCGAGGCGGACACCATACCTCAAGACCACGTAGCCCCCCCCCCCTTCCCCCCCCCACAAGGGGAAACAAGGTCTACATTGAGGGAAATGAAACTGTAAACTGATTAGAGAATTTAGACATAGACTGTCAAAATTTATTTGACACGTTATGAGAAGAAATAAACTGGAGAACCTGGTGACAGCTGGCAAGACTGATGGCAAAAGAAGAAGAGGAAGCAAGAGAGGAATATATGTGGATGGCCTGACCACATGGAATGGACGAAACATGAACACAGAGTTGATCCGCGGGTTTGGTGATCATGTTAAATGACTACTACTACTACTTACTACTTACTACTACTACTACTACTACTTACTACTTCTAATACTTACTACTACTACTACTTACTACTTCTAATACTTACTACTACTACTACTTACTACTACTTACTACTTCTAATACTTACTACTACTACTACTTCTAATACTTACTACTACTACTACTTCTAATACTTACTACTTCTAATACTTACTACTTCTAATACTTACTACTACTACTTACTACTTCTAATACTTACTACTACTACTACTACTTACTACTACTACTACTTCTACTACTTACAACTACTACTACTTACTACTACTACTTACTACTTCTAATACTTACTACTACTACTTACTACTACTACTACTACTACTACTTACTCCTACTACTATTTCTTACTACTACTACTACTTACTACTACTACTACTTACTCCTACTCCTTACTACTACTACTACTTACTACTTCTAATACTACTACTTACTACTTCTAATACTACTACTTACTACTACTACTACTTACTACTTCTAATACTACTACTTACTACTTCTAATACTACTACTACTACTTACTCCTACTACTTACTACTTCTAATGCTACTACTCACTACTTCTAATACTACTACTTACTACTACTACTACTTACTACTACTACTACTTACTACTACTACTTACTACTTCAAATACTTACTACTACTACTACTTACTACTACTAATACTTACTACTACTACTACTTACTACTACTACTACTACTTACTACTTGACAAAAGCCTGGGTCATTGACAATGAGTTGAGTGACCGGGAATGAGAAAGAATGGGTGAAAGTGGGAGACAGTAAAGTGACTGACCTGGTTATGAGAAAAAACAGCCAGTCCTGAGAAATAAAATAGTGAGGGTAGAGAAAAACCCCTATGGTGGATGGGGCGAGAGATAGGGTATTTGTGTGTTGAAGTCAGGAGACTTCGGGGAGTTGAGTTTTAGATACCGAAGGAGTCGGTAGTCGACGGAGAACGGTGTTGTGTGATTATCCGAGCTGTGAATGCAGTCCTAAAACCCAGAGTGGGTTACATAGAGAGCAGAGGCTCCGACCCAGTGGGTGGGTCGTATTGTGGGAGATCCAGCCGTGGATAGTAGCTGGACTACATGTCTATGAATTTGAGATTCAGCAGGCCGTGAGAAGGCATTGATGTGTGCGTGTAGAGTTGTGAGGAATATATATATCTCTTCGGTGAATTACATTGTGTTCTGGATTTATAAACATGTTCCGTTTGTCCGTGGGTCTGTGTTATTTCTGTATTAAAGGATTATGTGCGCCAAAATCGATCTTGTTTACTGACTGGTGAATGTGCACTGCGGGGGTGAGTCATAGTGTAAGACAGTGAGAGAGCTCAATTGACACACCTGGAGTATTGTTACCTAGACAACGACCATACTTACTACTACTACTACTTACTACTACTACTTACTACTACTACTTACTACTACTACTTACTACTACTACTTATTACTACTACTTACTACTACTACTTACTACTACTTACTACTACTACTACTACTTACTACTACTAATACTTACTACTACTACTAATACTTACTACTACTACTACTACTTACTACTTCTAATACTTACTACTACTACTACTTACTACTTCTAATACTTACTACTACTAACTACTACTAATACTGCCAGTCCTCGTTGCGAAGAGGTTACGGGCACGGTTCTGATTCCATATACCCGCGTTCGAAACACAGCTGCACGCGATTTGGCAGCAGACTGCATTGCGCGGGTTTTTAATGAAATGGTATGAGTACCGGCGGTTCATAAAGCAATGGCAAACTACTGAATGTAAATTTTCCAAGACATCAACAACAGCAACAAATGCTGGTGTTGACTGCAAATGTCCTGTAAAGGAATGTAGTAGTATTAATAAAAGCAACAGCAGTTATAGTACAATAATATTAGTATAATAATGAGTGGCACATTGCCGTCTTTAGAGACAAAAGTATGTGGATTGAAAATAGGCCAGAATGCCATCGCACAATGCCTGGGCATGGATTTAGAAAACATGTGTTGCCCATGCAGCATGTTCCCTCTGTCAGCCTTGCCTTGTTTACTCCAGAGGAAAGGACAACCAGTACGTCTGGAACAAGGTAGGCTGCAGATGCTGGTGGCTCAGCATCAAACCTCTAAGAGCAGGAGGTGAATCTCACCTCCAAGAGCAGGTGAGTGGTGGCCAGACCCTCACATCCGTGGGATTTGACTCAGAGGCATTCAGTCATATCCCGCAGCTGAGGGCCTCAAATCAAGTGTCTGGACCTGTATGAGCGTGTACATCTGTGAATCCTAAGTGTCTGGACCAATGTGAGTGTGTACTACTGTCAGACTCCCTACCTGACACTGTGTGGATCCTGCGACCAGCGAGACTCGGCCTGCCAGAGATATTGCTCGTCTGGTGTGAACAAATCTCTCTTTGACTGAATATAACAGTAACACAGTAATAATAAAGTTGTAGTAAAACGTATCAAACCTTAATTTGTCCCACAAAAATAAAGAGGACAGATGTCCCTGGCCAGGACTGTGTAGGAGACCTCCATGCTAGTTTGCTGATGCACTTTTTCTGCCCACAGAGAGCATCATTCACTGGCAGTCAGCCAGTCAGTGAGTGAGTGTAGTGAATGCCCATCAGATTTAATCTCCCTTGAAATGACAAACGACTCGCATCAAATTTTGCCAAAAGCTTGGCGATACATATTGGCACCATTCAGAAGATTGAACATGTTTTCAGCAATGATGCCATAACCATCCCACAAATCCAGGAGTGAACAAGTATTTCCAAGATTGCTGTATATCACTGTTCTGGTGTACACTCAACAAGCAGAAATGATGAGGTCATTGATGAAGTGCAGACTTTGGTCATGCAGAACCATCATGTCACCATCCAAGAACTACAGAAAGAGGTGGGGAGTAAGTGAAATATAAGTGCTTTTATACACTGCGCTTTGAGAGATGATTTGGCCATGCAGAGAGTGAAATTCATGCAGAAACTGTTAACGATGGAACAGAAGCCCCGCAAAACATGCTGGATTATGCACATGGTGAACCCCGACTTCTTGAACACAATGGTCACTGGTGATGACTCAATGGTTTGTGGGTACAACCCGGAAACCAATTAAGGTGCAGTCATTACATACACAAAACAAACAAAGCAAGGCAGGTGTGAAGTAACGTCAAAGTCATGCTGACCATTTTCTTGTACTCGCTCGTGAGTTGGTGAATCATTGAGTACATACTACAAGGCTGAAACATTACCAAATAGTACTACCTGAAAGTCATCCATTTCCTTAGTGATGTTATGTGACACGAATGTATGGATCTATGAATAACAGAAACTTGGCAGTTCTATCGTGATAATGTGCTGTCCATTTTTAGGATGATTAGAGTAATTTAGACTTTCTTGGCCAAACACAATATTCCTCTAGTTCGTCAGGCTGCCTACTCTTCTGACAGGGCTCCTTGTGATGTTTGGCTACTCCCCAAGCTAAAAATAACCTGATTTCAGTCACAAGATGACAGATCGGAACATGACGCTAATGCTGTACTCTATTCCCACAGCACCCTTTCTGAAATGCTTCCAACAAAGATGAGACCACTTGGAGAATTATGTAGACCCATGGAGAATACTCAGTAGGGGATTAGGGTTTCAGACTTTTAGGTGAGTAAATGTATTTTTCCTAACCAAAGGTTCAAAACATTTATTAATCAGACCTCATATATTTGTATAGACACCAGTCTGGCAATGTTAATCACAATGACATAAACCTGATCATCCCCTCCTGCAAGCTACACTTCAAAAGAATACCTAACCTAACCTCCCCTGAAGATAACATAAAGAAATAATATATCACTGTTAACATTTATCTAACTTAAATCACATCTTGTTTACACAAAAAAGAAACAAATGTTATACACATGCAAACCACTCATATAAAATAACACTTTTAACAAATTACAATATGCCAAAGGTCCACATCCAACATCTACACACTGATGCTGTTAACAAATCATCACTTAACAAGGGTCTATCAACAACTCATACACAGGGACATTGTTAACAAATCATCACCTAAAAGGGTCTATCAACAATTATTAACAAATCATCACCTAAAAGGGTCTATCAACAACTCATACACAGGGACATTGTTAACAAATCACCACCTAACAAGGGTCTATCAACAACTCATACACAGGGACATTGTTAACAAATCACCACCTAACAAGGGTCTATCAACAACTCATACACAGGGACATTGTTAACAAATCACCACCTAACAAGGGTCTATCAACAACTCATACACAGGGATATTGTTAACAAATCACCACCTAACAAGGGTCTATCAACAACTCATACATTGGGACATTGTTAACAAATCATCACCTAACAAGGGTTTGTCAACAACTCATACACAGGGATATTGTTAACAAATCACCACCTAACAAGTGTCTATCAACAACTCATACACAGGGACACTGTTAACAGACAACTGTTTATTGACAGCATACACTTATTTACAGCTGCATGTAGTGATAACACAAAAACCATCTTTACACTTTCCTGACCTATAAGTAATGAACAGACTACACACCCTAGCACTCACTTTGTTCTCTGTTTCATGTGTATCTTTCTCTCTTGTTACATACTCAAACTTCTGACTTACAGACAATTAAGAGAGCTGTAGTAGTGCAGTGGTCACTACACTTGCCTGCTGGTTCACCAGGTGGACATATGTTCAAATCCCCCATCAAGGCAGGCAGGTATTGTTTTAAATTGTGCTGGAGACCACAGGATACATGACTGCTTCAAGTAGGAGACTACAGGATACATGACTGTTTCAAGTAGGAGACTACAGGATACATGACTGCTTCAAGTAGGAGACTACAGGATACATGACTGCTTCAAGTAGGAGACCAGAGGATACATGACTGCTTCAAGTAGGAGACTACAGGATACATGACTGCTTCAAGTAGGAGACTACAGGATACATGACTGCTTCAAGTAGGAGACTACAGGATACATGACTGCTTCAAGTAGGAGACCAGAGGATACATGACTGCTTCAAGTAGGAGACCAGAGGATACATGACTGCTTCAAGTAGGAGACTACAGGATACATGACTGCTTCAAGTAGGAGACTACAGGATACATGACTGCTTCAAGTAGGAGACTACAGGATACATGACTGCTTCAAGTAGGAGACTACAGGATACATGACTGCTTCAAGTAGGAGACCAGAGGATACATGACTGCTTCAAGTAGGAGACTACAGGATACATGACTGCTTCAAGTAGGAGACTACAGGATACATGACTGCTTCAAGTAGGAGACTACAGGATACATGACTGCTTCAAGTAGGAGACTACAGGATACATGACTGCTTCAAGTAGGAGACCAGAGGATACATGACTGCTTCAAGTAGGAGACTACAGGATACATGACTGCTTCAAGTAGGAGACTACAGGATACATGACTGTTTCAAGTAGGAGACTACAGGATACATGACTGCTTCAAGTAGGAGACTACAGGATACATGACTGCTTCAAGTAGGAGACTACAGGATACATGACTGCTTCAAGTAGGAGACCAGAGGATACATGACTGCTTCAAGTAGGAGACTAGAGGATACATGACTGCTTCAAGTAGGAGACTAGAGGATACATGACTGCTTCAAGTAGGAGACCAGAGGATACATGACTGCTTCAAGTAGGAGACTACAGGATACATGACTGCTTCAAGTAGGAGACTACAGGATACATGGCTGCTTCAAGTAGGAGACTAGAGGATACATGACTGCTTCAAGTAGGAGACTACAGGATACATGACTGCTTCAAGTAGGAGACCAGAGGATACATGACTGCTTCAAGTAGGAGACTAGAGGATACATGACTGCTTCAAGTAGGAGACTAGAGGATACATGACTGCTTCAAGTAGGAGACTACAGGATACATGACTGCTTCAAGTAGAAGACTACAGGATACATGACTGCTTCAAGTAGGAGACTACAGGATACATGACTGCTTCAAGTAGGAGACTACAGGATACATGACTGCTTCAAGTAGGAGACTACAGGATACATGACTGCTTCAAGTAGGAGACTACAGGATACATGACTGCTTCAAGTAGGAGACTACAGGATACATGACTGCTTCAAGTAGGAGACTACAGGATACATGACTGCTTCAAGTAGGAGACTATAGGATACATGACTGCTTCAAGTAGGAGACTACAGGATACATGACTGCTTCAAGTAGGAGACTAGAGGATACATGACTGCTTCAAGTAGGAGACTACAGGATACATGACTGCTTCAAGTAGGAGACTACAGGATACATGACTGCTTCAAGTAGGAGACTACAGGATACATGGCTGCTTCAAGTAGGAGACCAGAGGATACATGACTGCTTCAAGTAGGAGACTACAGGATACATGACTGCTTCAAGTAGGAGACTACAGGATACATGACTGCTTCAAGTAGGAGACCAGAGGATACATGACTGCTTCAAGTAGGAGACTACAGGATACATGACTGTTTCAAGTAGGAGACTACAGGATACATGACTGTTTCAAGTAGGAGACTACAGGATACATGACTGTTTCAAGTAGGAGACTACAGGATACATGACTGTTTCAAGTAGGAGACTACAGGATACATGACTGTTTCAAGTAGGAGACTACAGGATACATGACTGCTTCAAGTAGGAGACTACAGGATACATGACTGCTTCAAGTAGGAGACTACAGGATACATGACTGCTTCAAGTAGGAGACTACAGGATACATGACTGTTTCAAGTAGAAGACTACAGGATACATGACTGCTTCAAGTAGGAGACTACAGGATACATGACTGCTTCAAGTAGGAGACTACAGGATACATGACTGCTTCAAGTAGGAGACTACAGGATACATGACTGCTTCAAGTAGGAGACTACAGGATACATGACTGCTTCAAGTAGAAGACTAGAGGATACATGACTGCTTCAAGTAGGAGACTACAGGATACATGACTGCTTCAAGTAGGAGACCAGAGGATACATGACTGCTTCAAGTAGGAGACCAGAGGATACATGACTGCTTCAAGTAGGAGACTACAGGATACATGACTGCTTCAAGTAGGAGACCAGAGGATACATGACTGCTTCAAGTAGGAGACCAGAGGATACATGACTGCTTCAAGTAGGAGACCAGAGGATACATGACTGCTTCAAGTAGGAGACCAGAGGAGACATTCTGGGAAGTAAAGTCGACTGGCAGGATACTGAGCACATCACCAACTTAGCATTGTCTGATCAATGTTGTCAGCATTACAGTGGTGAACCATGCAGACATTCATCAGTGGAGGTTTGGGTGTTTGTTGCTACCTCATATCATTTCCAGTGACCATATTTTACTACATAAGTAGAGGTTTTGGTGATTGTTGCTACTTCAAATCATTTCCAGTGCCCTGTTTTACTACATAAGTGAAGGCTTGGGTGTTTGTTTATACATCAAATCATTTCCAGAGACCCTGTTTTACTACATAAGTGGAGTTTAGTTGTTTGTTGCTATACTGAATCATTTCCGCGGACTCTATTTTACTACAGCTGTTGTATTTGTATGCTGCTATATCAGATCAGTCGTCGCTGTGACGAAAGCGTTATGTATGGAATTCGTAATACTGTATACCGCGTTTGAAACACAGCTGCGGGCGATTTGGAAGCAGACCACTTTGCGTTGGTTTCATACAGGTATGAGTGCCGGTTGTTCAAAAAGCAATGGCAAACTACTTAAAGTAAACTTGCCAAGAAATCAAAAACACCAAAAAAATGCTGGGGTTGCCTGTATGTCCTATAAAGGGTATGCAACTAACTTAAATTATATCAGATCTAGAAGGCTGGCAATGTTATATACCAAGTCTGAATAGCCTAGACTTTGCACAACAAATGTCAGATTTCTAAAATCACAAAATCATTCAGACAAGCACATGCTAATCTGTTTTTTACTGAATGTAAAGATACATGATAAGAACTCCAGCTCCTTTTTAACCTTTCAGTAAAGATATATACAATGTTATTTACAACATTTACTGATGTCATGAATGCCAGTAAAGAAAACCTATTTACAACACAAGCTGCACAGCTTGCTGGGGTCAGGAATCTGAGTGTAGTTTGCTGATGTCCTCGTACTGTATACCTTCTAGAACCCGACCTTTCAGTAAACCCTGTGAAATCAACATAAGACCGCTTGAATGGCAAGATTACCCAAATACATGTTACACGATTGGAAATAGGTTATACTAGCACTGTAAACAATTTGCCTCATAGAAGACATTGCTTCACTTGATTCTATAAAATTTACACCTGCATAGGGACAATTTCTACGCCTCTCAATGAGAACAATTTCTGTATTTGATTTTATAGCAACCATTATGTTAGCTGATCTTAAAGACACCATTGCTTTCTTTGATCATAAGGGAACCAACGATTACATCATCTGATCATATAGGAACCATTAATTCATTTGATTATATAGAAACCATTACTTTCTTTGATCACATGGCAACCACTATTTCACTTCATCCTGTAGGAATCAGTACTTCCTTTGATCATAAGAGAACCAGTCATTACTTCATCTCAAGTAGCCAAGGGGTTATGGATGCAGTTCATAATCTCACATACAGCGTTCGAAACACAGCTAGGGGAGATTTGGGAGTAGACTGCCTTGTGTTGGGTTTTTTTTATAAAATGATATGGGTGCCTGTCATTCAGAAAGCAATGGCAAACTACTAAACGTAAAACTTGCCAAGAGATCACAAAAAGCCAAACAAATGCTATTATAGAAACCATTACTGCACCTAAAGGAACAATTACTTCACCTGATCTTATATGAACTATTACTGCACTGGATCCTATTGGATCTATTCCTGAATAAGACCCTATAGAGATATTTGATTCACTTGATTCCCATAGGATCAATTCTTGCACATAATCCCATAAAATCTATTTAATCCTAGAGAAACAATTATTGACTGCATTCTATAACCATTGCTACACTTACTCCAACAGAATCCATCTGTGGCATATGTTCCAAGAAGGAAAAACATCTATGCACTTAATTCCTTAGCAGCTGTCATTGTACTTGATCATACTTGATTATATGTTTCTGTACACAGGTTAACCCAGATAAAACAAGCTTGACATGATTTTCTCTAAATAACTGATTTTCAGCACAACTACTCCAACAGTCATATCATAACATAAACACTGTCAATACAGGCTGAGGTGTAAGGTGTGACTGAGGTCTCTGTTTCACATGTCAACCATGTCATGGCTAAGACCAGATGTGTATTACATCATGACTCTCGGGTGTCATTTTCCTTCTAGTTTTGTATTCGTCTTCCTTGAAATCGGTCTACTGTGTCACCTCTTTACAAACATAATTTGTTCAAACGTTGCCCTATTAATAGCAGGTGTGTTAGCAAAGTTGACAGGAGACTGCACTGATAATGTCATGAGCATGTTGGTCGAGGATTTGACACTGGGGCTCATCATCTACTAAGTGAGAGAAAGATTGGCCACCTATTCCTCCGTACATTCAGTCCTACAAAATGTGATGGCTCTATTACATCACAAACCCATAGCAATAAACTGCTTCTGGACAATTATTTTAAACCTCCTAATGTCAGAAATGGATTTACGACATGGTGGAAGTCTGGTATTTTGCACTCTCAAACAGTGATATATAAAAGCGTGTTACCACCCACCATGCAGTAGGTTACTCAATATCCTTCAGGAACCCCTTTCTCTCTCTCTCTCTCTCTGTATGAATTTGAATGTGTGTGTGTTTGTACATGTTTATAATATTTGCAGTGACAACCACTCATAACCTATTGTTTTAACCCATCTGCCTGTGGCAGTCTGTTGACAATGAAATATCTAACACCCGTAAAGGGAACACAACCAGCCTAGGCCTAATCTTTAGCCAGACCATATGTGCTGAGCTTAACTGTGACCTAGTTACATTCTAATATGCCTCTCCGTGGATGTGAATATCCAGTACCTGTCTTTCCCCCCCCCCCTGGTTTCAAAGCTTGGAGAGGGGAAGTAGAGCTCTGCAACACTCCCTAAGGAGATAGTGCTTTGATCCCAGGCCAAAAGAGAAACCTCACTTTGACAGATGCAAGCCCTTCGCAGGTCTCAAACAACCTGAAAGCTAATACTGTGAACTTCAGAGTCATAACTCACAGAATTTCAGAGTCATAACTCATGGAACTTCAGAGTCATAAGTCACAGAACTTCAGAGTCATAACTCACAGAATTTCAGTCATAACTCACTGAATTTCAGAGTCATAAGTCACAGGACTTCAGAGTCATAAGTCATGGAACTTCAGAATCCTAAGTCACAGAACTTCAGAGTCATAACTCATGGAATTTCAGACTCCTAAGTCACAGAACTTCAGTCATAACTCATGGAATTTCAGAGTCATAAGTCACAGAACTTCAGAGTCATAAGACACAGAACTTCAGAGTCATAACTCATGGAATTTCAGAGTCCTAAGTCACAGAACTTCAGAGTCATAACTCATGGAATTTCAGAGTTCTAAGTCAAAGAACTTCAGAGTCATAAGTCACAGAACTTCAGAGTCATAACTCACAGAATTTCAGAGGATTCACTGCCAATTAACAAACCAACCAAGCAATGATTTGCCCATCAACAAACGTACTTACAGTTCTGATTTTGACAGTGCAGCAGAATTTGTTCACATTAATGGCGTCCAGGACGGCTTGCTCTCCACGATATGCCCCGTTAACTACCATGACACTCTTACCTAGAGAAGAGACACATTCTTTATTCTATTTTAGAACAGCGATGCTACTGTGACTAAGTTACATTTGAATAATGAAGATACAGACAATATGTTGCACAATGTACAAACTGGCATATTTCACTGTACCTCGTCAGGCGCAAACTACAGGAAAAATTCAACATACATTAAAATAACATAGTAAATATTTATTCATAAAATACACAACACATTGGCATATGTTTTCCTACCACAGTAGTTTTAAAGAGACTATCATGTATTTTTATTTCTATAATTATGGTTTAAACAAGTGTATTGCAGCTGCCTCTGCAAATTTCAACAACCACTACATTTGTTAGCTCCAGAAAACCAAATGGTCCGTACTAACTTTACAACTTTCTCTCTTGCAGAAGTTTCAAACAGTTAAAGGCTACCCTATTGTAGACACTGCCACTGGGGTGTGAAGTATTTGGGCTTCACACATTCTAGGCCTTGCATAATGAGGTGGGATGGCTAGTTCCTTTCCTCACCACCTTTCCTTCCTAGGCAATTCCCCCAAACTTTTGAAAATTATCTGATGCCTATTTCATGTGGCTAATTTGGTCTGAGACCTGTACTGCCAGAAAAATTAGCACAACAAAGCTTTATTGTCCTATTGTATTTATTTGTTATTTTATTATTTCATTTTATATATTTATTGATTGCTTCTGATTTTGGATGTCACACTTTGTTTTTCACCTGTGTACGATGGATTTCCTTGTAAGGTATGTGAATGTACATTGTGTCTGCGTTTAGTATGTCTCTTCTTTTCGCAAGAGCAAAATATAACTGTTTCCAGTTCATATAATACTGAACAAATATTAAAACATATTTGAAAACTGTCGCTAAAATAACGTCACTCCTACATCACCGAACCAATTCAAAATCAGACAAAAGGTAAGAACAAATGAAGAGAAAAACAACAGTTTACCAATTCCTGGTATGACAGTCTCTACGTGTGTCTGGTCCACCTTCAACTTGTCTCCAGAATCCAGCATCTTTATGATTCCCGTGTACAGATCCTTCACCTCCTAGTCATTATAATACAAGTACCTCTTGTTATAAACATGGAAGGAAATCAAGAGCTCACTGACATGCAATTAGAGCATAATGGGGGAAGTTAGTTGGTGGTTGGTTGAGCATCCTGTCACGCTGTGGTTTCACACTTGCATGAATCGATGGATTGGGGAATGTTGATAGCTTGTTCAGCATTTATAGAAATACCATTTGTTCAATAAGCTAAAGATAGGAGATACTGATAAATGTAACTGGAATTAGTAAAATGATGGCTAAACATGTGCTGCTAGAATGTCCCCTACACCCATTCCATTTGAGGAAAAATTCTATGGAGATGCTAATTACCTCAAGTTGACTGCTGCTTTCTTTAAATACATTCAGAGTGGCTTCTGAAGGTGTTAGAGGGGGAGTGGGAGGGGGAGATAAGGAGAAGGAGGAGGAGAAGAAGAAGGACATGTTCCTTCCCAGTATGTGTGAAGGTTAGGTACCATGCTGACTTACTCTTCTCTTCATCATAAAAATAAACACTGATCAGCCAACAAAGGAAGGGTGGACATGATCTCCTCTTTGATGAAGCTACTGAGCACTACAAAATAGTATACTACAAGATTGCCGGAGAGTCAGAAATGTCCCATTACAACAATGGATGAGCAACACCTATATCATATCCTGCATGCACTCACATGTTATTCCACAAGGAAACTTGTGAAGCTACTTTGAATAAGTCCATTTCTTGTTTCCAGAAATGAACACTCTGATCCCAATTTCATCACTTCATGAAGAGGGATCAACTAACTCAGTACGACATGGTCCACAACAATATATGCACAGCTCACAATTTATGTAGCAAACACTCCTGATTGTGGAACCACTAAGTAGCTTCATTAAGGTGATCTAAATGCAATATTGCAAGCACAGCAGATGAACTACTCCTGAGATGCCTATGATGGGACACATATACTCATGATGTTTACAGAGAAAACTGTCACATTAATCAAGACTAATGTGACCCAAACAATTTTCAGTTCCCATGTCTAATTTCTCTAACCACTTTACATATATCAGTTTCCTGAAGGATTACCTCATTCATTTTTCTGTCCATCCATGGTATTCTTTGCTATTTCCTCTAAAACGACACTTCCACTGCCTTTGGAAGTTTCCCAGCTTGCCTGCTTTTTTGTCCATGTCTCACATGCATACAACAGTATAGGTTCTATATACTAGCACTTCAACACTTTTCTTCTCACTACAGTTACCAGCTTTATAATGGTAACTATGTTTTCAATATTATAAAAGGCTACTTTTGCCATGACGATTCTTGTTCTAATATTTACAAAGCATCTTCTATCAGACTTTATGCTTGTTCCTTCCTAGACAGTTCTAACCTCAGAGTATGCAGCTCAAAACCAGAACATTTATGGTAATTTTGTAATGCATGCACAGAAGATATGAACATGATTAAATGAAACAAAATAAAACTTACAAACAGTATCATTTATTTTTGTTCTTACCATAAATCTTTTTAACCACTTACCTTGACCACAGCTTTCTTTTTGTAGTACTTTTCTCCAAGCTTCTTATGGACTACTTTAACCACAATGCCAGGACATAACCAGTAATCTTTGCGGTTGAGCTTTTCCTTTTTCATCTCCTCTGCCTGTCAAATAGAAATAATATAAATGATTACCTCCAAGGGTCTCTAGAGAAACTGCATTCTTGGTCTGACGACACAGTCTGGAAACAAACTCCCAATCTCCAGAGCATGAGGCCGATGCCGATTGATAATAAAAGTCAATAATTCAAATGATAGTGCTAACGTTTTATAAGGCATTATAAGACTACAGCACTAGGCCTAATATTTCACACAAACAAGGTCAGTATCACACAGACATTTTCTACAACAGAAATGTCTGGTACTCATTTTACCAGATTTATCATCATCAAGAGCTTTCTCAGTATTTAAGGTCAGCTGTAAAGAGTCTCTAAAGCACCCTCTGCTATGCCTCTTTACCGTACTCTCATCCAGTCCACCTCTTAATGTTGTCCACCCACCAGCAAAGTGGTCTTCCTGTTGGAGTTTCCTGTTCACTTTTCCCTCCTGCACTCCTTTAACAAGGTACTCTGTATCTACTTGGTTAAAGGCCAATCAGAGTGGAATTCTTCCGCTACTGAGAATTGAACCCACATCAGTGTGTCAGTCAGCATGTCATCTAACCACTGCACCACAATGACTTATTATTAACTTAGCCAATAATGTATCTACATCATTTGTTTTAATAAAGCATAAGATGGGAATGATTGCCTCTTTTATCAAAGGACATGCAACTAACTTTTTAAAGAAAAGAAAAAGTCGAGAGGATCGACTTCATTGCACCGGGTTTTATTTTATATGGCTCGGCCTCTTTCTGCAGGGTGACCTGCCGAAAGTGTTGTACAAAGTACAAACTCTGTAGCTCCAGTGATGACCCTTAGAAATTTCTGAGAAAAATGCACTTCTAAACTCCTGAACCGAAAGACGTAGCCTGGAATCGAACCCACAACCTTCGGAGCATGAGGGAGACGGCTTGACCACTTCGCCACGGAGACTCAACTTGGTGGATGACAGGGTTGCAGGGTGACAGGGTTGCAGGGTTGCAGGGTTAATATCACTTGCCAAGACATTTCCTGTACCCATTTTAGACTCGGTCAACCTGGGAGCCCGGACCAATTTTCAAATTCCACCACAATGTCAGTGCTAACATATGGATGTGAGAGTTGGAAATCAACGGTAGCTTTAGATAAAAAAATTAGACAATTTTTAGAACAAATGTCTTAGAAGAATTCTAAACATCCAGTGGACAGATTTCAAAACCAATGCGCAAATAAGACAAGAGACTAAGCAAGATATTGTATCCAATTTTATAAGAAAACGCCATTGGAACTAAATCGGCCATGTACTCAGAATGGACAAGACTCCCCTACCAAGCCCTCATATGGTCACCAGTAGGGAAAAGAAAACGGGGAAGACCAACAGAGACCCTGCGTAGAACCATCATCAGAGAAGGCTCATTCAACGGCCAAGTGAACATCCAAGATCTACAACAGGTAGCAGCGAACCGCCAGACATGGAGAGCCATGACTTCTGCCTTATGCGCAGACTTAGGCTCAAGAGGAAAGACTAACAAACTAACTAACTAACTAACTAACCACAATGTGAATTCAAGACTAAGACCGCTAAGCCAGCCATGCTCCAGGGACATCACTCATGTTAACTATCAAGAACTACACCCACCTCCATAATTTCATCTAACGCTGACTTTGCTTTCCTCTTTTCAGTCTTGCCTTGGGAGGACTCCTTAGGCTTGCTTGATGCTGTGGCTGCTGCTGCGGCTAGTAGATTTTTGGATGCTGTCAGCCTGGTGACAAATTAGAAGCAACAGTTCAGATAGACATTAAAACATTTCTGAATCATCATCATCATCATCAAATGTCTTGGCATGGGTGAACATACTTTTCCACAGCTCATGATTTCTAAAAGAATGTATCAACTCATGTGTTGACACATTTATGTGCTGTGGTGAAAGGCAATCAAGAATCTTCTCCCGCTGTCCCTCTTTTTTTATTTCTGAATACACCTTTTAACTGATGACATACATTTTATTTCATCAGCACAGACATAATCATAGATAATGTATAGACTAAACTCTCATGTCATGTCAGGTTCAAAGACATAGTAGAGTGAAGTATTTTAACATGTCACTTCACCATAAACCTTGCTTTGTGATTATCCAAAAACTTATTTTGAGGAAGTTAATGTGGTGGTTTTCCCTTAACTTATATCCACATAACCGTTTGACTTGGACTTCGAAGGCTGTGGGTTCAATTCCGGGTCGCGTCATTCGGGTCATGAATGCATTTTTTGGAGATTCCTGTGGGTCCTCGCTGGAGCTACAGAGTTCATGCTTTGTGTGATGCTTTTCGTGCTGCGGAAAGAGACTGAGCCATAAGGGATAAAAACCTGATGCAATGAAGTCGACCCTGTTGACTTTTAAGCGACTTTTTTATATATCCATATAAGAAATCTACATATTAAAAAATTCTGGTAGGTTTGGTGGGATAGTAATTACATGCTTTCCTGTCAAGACAGTAGTATGGGTTCAATTTCCAGCAGAGCAGAATTATTTTTTCCAGTTAGCATGGCTCTAGAGTCATGTCAGCTTCCTAAAATGGGTAGCTGCAATTATTGGAATTTTCTTGGAATTGCCTGTTAAGGAAAGGCAACAAGGAAGGTTATAACCACCACCCCCTCCCCCCACCCCACTAGAACATAAACCCTCAACCTTCATATGCCAAGTCATCATACCTCTTGCTATCCCATACAGCTCCCTCCAGTCTTTCCCATATTACTTATCCCCATCTGTCTCCAATTCTCTTCTACGTTTTACATTAGTCTGCTATACCACATTAATCTTTCTATTCTGCAAAGGCACCAGTTCATTCATTCATTCAGCAGCATGTCCCTTGCAGAACCTCGCTCCCATAACAACCATCAAGAAAACTTCTCGGTCATAAGCAATATGCCCCGCGTCTGATACACCCATCTGGAGATCATCTGCCACATCCTGCACCTATCTTCTCTTTGGCTTTCCTCTTCTTCTCTTCCCGGGCATATACCTCTCAATGATTGTTCTCTCCAAACTTTCATGATGTTTTAAATGACCAAAATATTTCAATTTTCTTTGTTTTATTGCCTGTAGTAGCCGACCTTCAATATTCAGTTCTTGTTGTATGGATGCATTTGTTCTAGTTTATTAGTAACTGTTTACGTTGTTCTTCTTGTTTCTGTTCCATACATCAGTACTGATTTATCCCTAGAGTTCAGTATTCTAAGTTTAATGTTGGGTTGAATATCTTTTGACATCTACAAATTTCTTTGTGCTATGACAGCTCCTCTTGTCTTTTGTATTTTTATTTTAATATATCTATCTGTTGGCCATCTTAATCTACACTGCTTCCTAAATAGGTGTATGATCATCTTTGTCTATACTGCTTCCGAAATAGGTGTATGATCAGATGGTTTGAAGAGAGGTAAGTGAAAATGATGGGCAGATGTAACCAGCACTGCATCAGAAACAAATAACAATTGACATGAAAAACATCACTGTTTAGCAGAATATTTATATCAGTATTATGCTACCAATGGCAGACTTTGACAATATCAACACAATAGAACACAAAAACTGAAACAAATGAAATGCTTAGAAGGTTAGTTAGTTAGTCGACAGATCATCTTCATTGCACATCGAACCATTCAGTCCATAAGTGCTCGGATCCCCTCCTCAGAAAATCTTGCAGTGTATAGCGGCTAATGACACCAGCTCTGTGTTGGTTTATCAATCTTCTTTGGCTTCCTGCGTAGTGTTCTTGTTTGGCCACACCTCTTTTAATTTGCTGTTCTCACAGACTGACCATGGTTGTAGATTCACAGTCACCACATGGTTCTCGCAAAAGTCTTACTTCTTCTAGAGCATTCAGAATGTCAGCCTGGTCCACGGAATGCTTAAAAGGGATTCTAAATATAACAAGAAGGGACACAAACCAGGCACAATATCAGGAAGCAAGTAGGGACATTGCCAGTGTCAGACTAAATTACAAAACAACAAATGAGATTATTTAACCATGTAACAAGATTCAATAACATTACTGGACATTGAACTTCCACTGTATTCGTAACTGATTGAATTAGCCACCATATCTACTAGGTCTTGGAATTATAAGGTGAAGTTACTAGATCAATTCTTTTCTTCTTGTTCTGTCTGCCATTTCCAACTGGAGCAAAAGCCCTCAACAATCTCACCCCAAGCCCTATGTAAGCTGGTTCATAATTGGTTGGATTTTGTGGCTAAAGTTTTCTACAAGATGAGGCAGCCAGTCTCATGCCAACCCTCCTTAGTTGCCTCTTATGACAGGCATGGTAGATTACAGTGTTACTGTTGTCTGCTTCCCTTAAAGCTTCCGGTAATACATGGACGCCATTCTAGTTACCTTAACTAAATCTCTGGTGCCCATCTAATCTAAACAATATGATTATCTAAACACAGACCACATGCAACAACACTTACTCTGCTGATTTAGTTGCTGTCTCTGCCTTCTTTGTCATTCCTAAACTGAAAGCAACCTTCTCATTTTCGTCTTCTCTCTGAAGTTCTGTATATTCAGTGTCTTCTTTGCTGGAACTTGCCTCTTTAGCTTTTTCAATCTGTCGCTCAATAAATTTGGCTACTTTTTCATCATCACTGGCATCCATCTTCTCCTTGGCTTTTACTGCTTCCTGTCTGCGAATGGTTTCAGGATCTCTGTCTATGTACGCAACAAACCATCCCTTCTCTGTGTAATCCACCATACATTTTCCTGTAAGCAGAAGGTTATACCTGTTCATTTGTTGATTGAGGAAACAGACACAGATATTAAAACAGGAATATACATGGCAACACATAGCACTATGAACTGTGTGGAAGTCAAACATTAAAACTAGTGCTAAATTTAGAATATTTAATCTAACACTAAATCAGCATTGTTGTATGGATCAGAAACATGCAGACCAACTAAAACAATTTTTTATAGACTACAGCCTAAAATGGTATGATAGAATCATTATCCGGGAATGTTAACCCGGTCAACAAATGCCCGCAGAAGTCGGATGTGTCGGCTTAACGGCACAAGAACGCAGCTCTGCTGTAAACAGGCACAACGCAATCACGTCCGGGGAAAAAAAAAAAAACTCCGGATGAACGCAGCAGAAGAAGAAGAATCTTTATTGCAGAGCTTATAACGAGAACTAGACAGACTCTGGCAAATCAAGAGTTGAGGAAAAGATTGTGGTGCTGGAAAGGACACACATTGAGAAACCTTATAATAGTATAACTAACAGAAAACCTTTTCTATGGAACCCACAGGACAATCAAAATAGGATATCTAAAATCACAAGTAGAAGAGAATTAGAGACGAAAATAAATAATATGTAGGGAACAACAGGAGATATTAAAAGATCGGATTGCTTGGCAGGCTGGTTGAGGGCCTGTACTCCAATGGAAGAAGAATGAGGTTATACAAAAGAAACCATAATTGCGACCTCAGAAAGAAGATAACATTTTTACATTTACGCTTGAATACATATATGCTCGTATTATTTCAGGGATGAGTTGGTGAGTGATTAGATTGCTGGCATTTCACATCTGGAGACATGCCTTCAACCCGTGGTACAGCATGGTTTCAATCTTTCAAAGCTGCGACACATGTAGGGTCAACATAAACGGATGTTTATGTGTTTATGTGTTATCACATGCAAGGTATAGTGATTGCTTTGATATTTTAAATTCTAGCAATATAGCCTCTTCTGTAAAAATGTATCCATGGCAATACAATCATATGCTAACCCAGTTTTCACAGAGTTCGCTATCAGAAAGACAGTAAAAAGTAAACGATCTCTGTCAAGACTCAAGTAATGAGTTACACAACAGAAAGGAAAAAGGGAAACAATTAAACTTAAACAACTGAAACAAACTATAATAATCCCAAGTAGGAAAGACCTCAGAATGTATGCAAAAAAAAACAGAAAACAATAGAAGTAACAGTGTAATGATGCCACGACAAAGAGAACAGAATTGATGATCCACAACGGTAGTGAACTGGGAGAGAACCCTAGTATAGTTGCAACAGTCATCTCTATCCAGGTTTCTCTCTTATCATGACGTGCTTTGAGTACCACCGTCCACTGACATTGTAACAATTGTGAAAGGACATCATCATATATTTGACTGGAAATTGTTATGAATCATCATTGTCACTCTTCTATTCTAAGTGTTATAACAGGCTATCATCACCTATACGACCGTATTTGTGAGAGACACCTTCATCGACTAGAGTCGCCGATATCTCTGTTTGTGTAACAATGTGTTGTAATGTGACTCAGCTTATGGAAGGTAAATTCACCGTCTAAACAAGTAGACCAGTGGCCTTAAAAAGGGATAAGTGGATTACTCCAGTGTATGTATGTATGTACAGACAAAATAGCTATATGTGGAATGAGAGTTCAGAGTGAGTCATCTGTCCATATTACATGTATTACTGAGTGAGAGAGAGAGCCAACAAGTGGTCTCAGAACAAGCATGCCAACAAGTGGTCTCAGAACAAGCGTGCCAACAATTTAGTTCTGGTAGTTTTCCGAACAACTGTAACGTACATCATACAAATGAAATGACCTCATGACAGTTTGCATTACATATCGATACTTGTGACTGGGAGCAAGCCTTGAATGTTCTCAGCTGACAGAGGCTTATGAAAGCTTGAGTGGATAAGTCAGAAAAGATTTACTCTCAGAGGCCTACCAGGGAACTCGAGACAGAACCTCACAGTTGAGAAGGCATCAATTAAATGCTGCCTGCTGCAGCTGAGAGTTTGTGTGGCGAAGTGGTCAAGCCGTTTAACTCGGGCTCCGAAGGTTGTGGGTTCGATTCCGGGCCGCGTCGTTCGGTTCACGAGTTAAATTTTTCTGAGACTCCTAAGGGTCGTCGCTAGAGCTACGGAGTTCGTGCTTTGTGCGATGCTTTCCGCGCTGCAGAAAGAGACAGAGCCATATGGGATAACAACCCGGTGCAATGAAGTCGACCCTGTTGACTTTTAAGCGACTTTGTTTGTGTTAATTTCAAACTTGTCAATGTGAACCAATTTTACACTCCACCCCTAGGCACCATTAACAACCAAGCTAGCACAAATATAGTACACAGACATCCCGCTATATCAACAAGTGCAAAACCCCATATCCATAAAACACCCTGGCAAAACCGTTTCATATTAGAAGATATACTGAGTATATGATGCTTTTGTAGGTAGCTCTAATTTTGAAATTTAGCTTCAGCAACAAAATATTTAGCTTACTCTTTTCAATTTTCTACTGTTGAGGGACTTTTAATCTGTGCAAAGTGCACGCAAAGTGCACACAGGTACTTAGTTTTTCACCCTTGTCCAAGAAGCCACATGTGCAATCCACTAGCCAAGGATCAGGGAGTAGTTTAGCTTTCTTTTCTTATAAGTAAACATTCACAGTCTACAGCAGTGGCCCCCCTTCACCATATTTTTAGGACGTCATTCCCCCCCCCCCCCTCACCATATCTTTAGAATGACATTCTTCCCCCCCCCCACCCCTACACAGTATACGTAATAATTTAAGCTAAATTTAATAGCACATACTAAAACAAGTCTAGACGTCCACATAAAACGTGATCTGTGGGTCTACTTACTTTATTAAATGAATTTTAGAAGGGTGAGACGTACAGAACCGTAAAGTATGAAGGGAAAAAACAAGATCAAGTAATCGGTTCTTGTATTAACGCAATCTTGAAATAATCTTCATTTCCCCCCCCCCCCTCCCCTGGAAACCCCAAAATTCCCCCCTGGAGGTGAATTCTCCACCGGTTGAGAACCACTGGTCTACAGCATGAATTGAACTGGGTCTGCTCAAGTTGGAGGCAGAAGTGGTCAACTCTAAGCCACTATGGTCACAAATATATAGAGGAAAAGTAGAGAAAAAGGTTGCTCATGTGCTGCTGGGGCCTTCAGGGAAAGCAAGGATATGTAACACTGTAACTAACCATGCATGCCATAAGATACAACTAAGGAGGATTGACTTGGGACTGACTACTGCAGCCAATAGAAAACTTTAGCTGGGAAATCCAACCCTTCACAAGCAAGCCTACAGATAATAAAAAGGTACAGAAAATAAAGGGAAGAACATGGAGCAAACTGTAAGAGACAGCAAATGCTTGAACGGCCTGTTGTGAGTAGGATGAAGGGCCACTCTGCAATAGGGGAAAAAGGGCAAAATAGAAAGGAAAGACCGGTAAAAAGAAAATCTTGTAAATCACAAGAGAAGATTCTTCTTCTTCTTCTGTGTTCATCCTGAGTCTTTTTTTTCGGACGTGATTGCATTGTGCCTGTTTACAGCAGAGCTGCATTCTTGCGCCATTAGGCCGACACATCCGACTTCTGCGGGCATTTGTTGACCGGGTTAACCTTCCCGGGACAAGAGAAGATTAATAAACTAAAGACAGAAAATACTGATGAATGTAATTATAGGATTGGTAAAATAACAGCTAAACATTTGTTGCAAGAGTATCTAACAGATGCAGAAAAGAGAAAATTACTTTGGCATACAACACTCTATTTGACAAAAAACTATGGAAATGTCAACAACTTCAAGATTAAATACATCCAGGCTACATCTCAAATATGCTGAAAGAAACACAGCAGCATACAACTTTACAATGAAAAATGTATTGTTCTTTTCAAAAATCAATAAAACAATAATTACAGAATCAGAAGATAACTGAGAGGATACTTCTTCCTCTTCTTCTTCTGCTGCTGCTGCATTCATCCGGAGTGTTTTTTCAGACGTAATTGCAGTGTCTGGTTATGTGCCCTTAGGCCAACACATCCGACTTTAGCGGGCGACTTTTGCTGGGTTAGCCTTCCCGGACTGACAGGATACTAAACAAATTGTTTCATTAACCCTTTACCGGGCAAAATGCCCGGGAACGTTTTAACTCCCCACGGACAAACCATCCAAAAGCGTCTGTGACTATTATGCATTGTAAAAACGTGATCTCTCGGCTTTCCGAGACTTCCGATTGTCTACTTTCGGTTTCACTGATAGCTTGACAATGTGGCCATCATTGGCAAGCATGCACTTTGAATTTGAACAGATTTTAGAAATAGTTTTTGGGGGTTTCACGCTTTGTATTTCAAAATGGATTTCAACGATTCTTCAAGTGATAGTGGAGATTTCGCTGGGTTCAATTTAAGAGACATTTAAGTGCACGAATTTGACTGAATCAGAGCTAGATATCAGTGATCAGCGTTACTTTGCGTTAGCAGTCGTGAGTCGGACTTTAAAGAAAGTGATTATGATTCTGAAAATGTGTTTGTAAATTGCTGTATAAATGACTGACAATCACAAACAATATGTTGTATTTTGTAAATATTTGTGTTCATGTGTGGATTACCGGGAACATTCACGTGAGTAAAATACTCTGCATGCTTTTAACTTAATTTTATTTTTTATTTAAGTAAAATTGGTTGGCTAACACCTTTTATGTTGATGATTTTACTAACGTAACCTGAAATGTCACCAAACTTCAAACAATATGTTGTATTTTGTAAATATTTGTGTTCATGTTTGGATTACCAGGAACATTCACATGAGTAAAATACTCTGCATGCTTTTTACTTCATTTTATTTTTTATTTAAGTAAAATTGGTTGACTAACACCTTTTATATGATGATTTTACTAATGTAACCCGAAATTTTACCGAACCTCAAAATTCTTCTTGCCGTCTGCCCTGTAAAGGGTTAACACATCCACAACAAGGACGGTATTAAAGTCACCCTCAATGCTGTCATACCTTCTTTCCCCATATATTTCACAAAGTCGGTAAGGGTCTCCCACTGGGTAGAATTCATGTGAATGTGCTCTCGGTATGAAATATACTCCTGGTACACGAGATTAGCATTGACACGCTTGGTACCAAATCTGCGCCGTAGCAGCTCCAAGTATTCAGTCTCAAAGTCTCTATAATGAGGGGAGAAAATACGACATCATTAATTGTGGTCATAAACTTGCCAAAAACGTATATAGTTTAAAAGCATTGAAGACATTTTTACCTATTCATACACTGCTGTTGGTGTATTTTCTGCCATTTATGATAAGCATAATAAATGCACCACCTGGGTTACCAAGTGCAAAAAAGAGAAGCAAAGAATAGTAACAATGTAACCTACCATACATGTGATAAAGGGAACTAAGGAGGGATGGCATGACACTGGTTATCTCATCCCGTAGAAAAGTTTAGTTGCAAAATCCACCGAATCATGAACAAGTCTGTAAAGGGGTTAGCAAGAGTTAGTTGAGAGTAATAAAAGGCAGTAGTATAAACACTGACCTGTGCTTCACTGAGAGATAAAAGGCAGTTGAAGGGATTATAAACATACATTTGAACATACTGCAGCGTAACCTGGACAATTAATCAGTAAACAAGCATAAAACTCTATTGAAGCTATAGAAGTTTAGCTATAGGGAAGAATGTTAAAAATAGTGTGGAAAGATGAAATAAGTAATGCATATGCCCTGAAAGAGAAGAAAACACAATAAGAAACTTATCACAGACATTAAAAAAATAGTTTAGTTATGTTATGACAAACAGAATTAATTGTAAATTTTAGATTGTGGGGATTACTAATGCTCCTCAGTTGAAAAGTATCAACGACCGTGTTTTAAGCCAAAGTATAATTTATTTATTCACTTCACATGATATATAACTCTGCAGTATACACCTGGCAAGACACAGAGAAATATGCCAGGCAATAAATCATGCAACCTATTGTTTGTGTCTTCTGTGTTTAAATTCACTAATAGAATACATTGCTTTGTATGTCATGTGAGTTTAAAAACCAGAATTAAATTTAATGGTCAAGGTAATCCAATTGCCAATTCTACAGAAAGGACTCTTGTCCACGCCTTGAGGAGTACTGGGTATATGTTGCTAAAGAAGTAATTTGAAGTATTCCTTTTCAACCCATGAGGCACATTGTGTATATGACGTTAATTCCATATTTGTTGACTGACCAGCATGGCTGCCTTTACCTCCCAGGACATTTTCTGGCACCCATTTTAAACTGAGCAGACCTGGCAGGTCAGGTCATTTGAAAAAGTGTGCCTTGATGAGGATTTCAAACACAGACCACTGTGTCAGCGGGCAAGCATGCTAGTCACTGCGCTACTGTGGCTATCAATTCTTGCATACGTGGAATTAAACAGCGTGGCACAAGACAGACATCTAAGGAACAGAATGATCAGATTGCGTCATTGTCATCCCAAATGTAGATGACGATGTCCTTTGCCATATGGATTACAGATTTTTTATTACTTGCATTGTATGAAATAAATATTTGAATGGTAATTGCTATTTTTAGCAGGTAGTTTGCTTCACGCATCTCACACCTACTAGATATTTTAAGTATTAATGACTCTGCACAATGATCCCCAATCATAACTTACTTGGAAAATTCATCAATATGTTTGTCTGGATTCTCTGCAAACAATAGCAGCTGTCTCTGATGAGACTCAGAAGTCAGGTGACATTTAAAGCCATTCTGTAAGTATGTAAAGTCAGTTAGTTGGTCTCTAATTAACAAGACTACTTCATTCTAACAGATATTGAAAGTACGTAAATGCTCAGTATATAATTCATTCTCCATTCTACTACTTAACTCTCTGGTTTTGTAAAACTAATTTTCCTGCAGCAAACAATGGATAAGATAAATAGGGTAATCTTTTCATATACTTCCTCTTTTCTTTTGTCCTCCCTCACTTTGAACTCAAGCGTAGTCCATACACGTACTGCTACTTCTAGTGCACTGTACTGATTTTGTGTATGGATTAGCTTTACCTATTACCAGTGTTCCTCGCCATTAGGCAAATCCACTCTGACATCTGAAGTAGTTGTAATTTACATCCTCAAGTCAAGGACGAAAAGTCAATATTTTAGTCAAACTGGCTGGTGTTGGGTTTGAACCCCCTACTTCAGCATTTGCACACTTGAAGTTTAACAGCAAGCACTCGTATCCATTCGTTCAAGCTGACCTCTACATATGGACATGTCCTGATGTGCTGTGACATCAGTGCTGGATTACACATTCTAACCAGAGTCTATGGCACGACACCAGCAAACAAATGAAAGTAACAATTATGGCATCATGTATCTTTCCTGTGGCAAGATTTAGATGTGGATCGTTGACCATTTTCGAATTACTAACGAAGCTTTTGAATTTGAATGTTACAGAATCATTCTTAGAATACCATGGATCAAGAAGAAGACAAACAGTGACATTCTACAACATCTGAACATAGAAGAAAACTGACTCATAAAAAACTGTCAAAACTGTCATTACTGACTACAGTACCTTGCTGTGAAGGACAGGGAATATCTTGGCTCTGAGGATTTATGGCTGCCTGGCTAGTCCAGTCACTGCAATCTGTGCAGGTTAGGATTTTATTTTTTTCCTTAACAAACAAAAATCCATCACCTTACCAAGGATTTGAACCCGGGTATCCCAACTGGGAACCCAGTATTCTAGCCACTCTGCCAGCTGCTCCTCCCTGGCTCATAAACTGAATTATTTCTTGGAAACTCAAATACTGTGGCCACAGTGGCCTAGACAGAACAGTACAGGAGGGCAATGTTACTGGGAAACTGGCAGGACATAACAATTCATGAAACAGGGAAACTGGTCATAAATCAAGAGTTGTTCCACTGAGCCATAATGAGAGTGATGTTCTGCAAAGGATTTCATACAAGATGATCTTCTGCCTCACATTATTCCCAAAACATTTGAATTTCTGGACTTGGTCCTGATGTTACACAAATGACTAATCTTTAGATGAGTTAAGTCAAGCACCGACATCAGTGCTCTCGTGGCATTCTCATAAGTGCTCAGTCATCACCTTCAACAGCCAGCAGAGATTTCTAATACTAATGGTGCCCGTTAAATCTGACTATATGTCCATCTTGCTTTACCTCTTAGTGACGACTGTCTACCAGATCCTCTGACCACCCCTTGCTGCTGCATTATCTCTAGATAGATCATGATAGTCTATCTGTTCTGCATTATTCACGCGCTGCCAGACGGCCTTCACCACATCTGCCTTATCATGCACCAAATCACCCCTCAATGATGCAGCACCAGCCAATATGTCTGCTTGTTCATTTCCAACCACTCCAGAGTGTCCTGGAGAAACGATCCAGCAAATGCTCAGAACCCGCGACCTCTGAATTGATGCATACCATTCAGCACAAGGTATGCTTCCCTTTTGTCAGCATGCTTTGTGAATCATTCACAATCACAACATGCATATACAGCTTGTTCTCCATCCAGTAGAAAGCTGCAGTAACCGCCTCCACCTCCTTTATTAAACTTGGGTTGTGGTGTCATATGCCAAGCTCTCCTTTCTAAACATTGGCCATTGGCTTTTGCTATGAATCCTCAGGCATGGTCTTTGCCTTTTAACACAGAGCCATCGGTATAGATAATCACATCGCCAGGATAGTCTGTAGATGAATATTTGTGCAATGATAAAATTAAATGAATGATACAAACATGAAAGAAGAACAATACAAAGTGTTTAAAACTACAGGTATACAAATGTGATTTCTTGGCTTTACCTCATCTCTGCACTGCTTCTGGCACATCTGACAATACCATCGTAACTTTTGAAGACCCTTAGCTTTAATACGATTGGCTATTGCTTTCGGTGTAAGAAAGCCTGGCTTTGCCTTTCCCATGATGCAACAACTCTAAATATGTTAGTATCTGAAATAATTAACAAAACTTGTCAGTTAGTTACAGTTCTTGAAAAGTTTTGGTTACATTATAGAAATTTGATTAAGCTAAACATAAATATGATTAAACTGTAAAGACATTTGAGTAAAATATGGATTTACAAACGAATGTTAAAAATACCAGCTAGAATTAATGATGAAAATATTCAAATAGAGGTTAGAGCACAACAAAAACTAGACATGGACATCTAGAAAAACAAAACACAAGCAACATTATTTAGCCATATCATGAGCAAAGAGAAAACTGGAATCCATTACAGTGACTGGCAGAATTAATAAAAACATAAATAGAGGAGAGTAAAGAGAAGCAAAGCAATCTGGTACCACTGGTTGTGGCAAGGTACCTACAATTGATTTATTTCACTGGAGAAAAGCATGATGGAGAATGACTAAAACAACTGTTAATAAACTAAACAGCTTCATTAACTGCTGCTGGTGCAGAATAGGATTAAAATGGAATCACAGAATCGCTAATGTTGAGCCCTGACCAGACAACATGACGTTGGTGAAAATGTATGCCTTGGGAGATTTTGAAAGAGAAATAATTACAAAACAATTAATGACATAAACAATAATATCGGGTACACTTCTAATGAGTTATTAAAATCATAATAACATAGCTCTGTCAAAGAAAGCCAGCATTTTAAAATATGAAATCTTCTTATGAGACATGTAACAAAGCGGCACTCTTCCGAACGACGGTCCCAAATTATTTAGCGTAAAAAGCATCCCTTACAGGGCCTCATTAGCTGATATAATAAAAAATACTAACCACGAACTAAAGTATAGAACTGAGAAAATGGAAATGCGTACCACTAATATTTCACAGTTATACTCCTGTCTTTTCCACTTTTCACATTGGGCAGTGGGGAGCATTTTGTGTGATATTCACTGGCACAGGAACGGAGCATAATGGGGACGACCCGTTGCTGTGAAGTTGGGACTGCGACTAAATAACTAACTAACTAACATGTGGAAATTGTGGCACTAAAGTTGTAAACGCTGTCTGAAAACATGTTCTAAACTCTTGTATCGGTATATCCGCAGGGAAAAAAATTACACATATCGGAACGAGCATTGAATGTGTTGTTGATCACTTCTGGTTCAGTGTGTCATGGACTGCTAGACCGATCGATGGATACAATAAATGTGTCTGGGCCCGGAGGGCCCTCACTGTCTTCGGTAGCACAAGATATGGATATACACTCCGACGACAGTGAGAGCCCTCCGGGCACATAAACCTTTATTGTATCCATCGATTGGTCTAGCAGTCCGCCACACACTCAAACGTCGATCGGTCTAGTGTCTAGCAGACAACGATACTCTCAAACGTAAGTGATCGACAACACATCGCCCCAGAAATGACCTTATGAGGCCCTATAAGGGATGCATTTTACACTAAATAATTTGGGACCGTTGTTCGGAAGAGTGCCAACAAAGCTGTTATTGAGAATAATTATGAGAAGAATAAGAAACAGGATTCAACTAGAAATTAGTGATAAATAATGAATAATATGGACTTGTAGAGAGAAGAGATAGTTTCACAACTCAATTATTAATAAACATGTTAATTAATATACAACCTAAAAGTAAAGCGGATTTTACTAAACAGTAGTAGTAGTAGTGTTTACTAAACACTCCCGTTCAGTAAACTCTACCAACTACTTTACTGAGACTAAACTAAATGGTAAACATTTAGGAAACGGTTTGGTGATTTGGTGGTACTAACTACTATAAAAAGTCGTTCACTAGTTTAGTAGTATCTTATAGGGAAACAAAATGTTTTGGGGTTCCAAATGTTGCTGTATGTAGCCGAGGCGCGGTGTTGGGGTGAGCGCCCAACATTGCTCAAATACCTCAATGGCTCGTGAATACATAACCTATGCAGCAAAAGTCCAACTCCTGGCCTTCACGTGGCGGGCCTGTTTAAACTAACAGGAGAAGGGGCGACGGCGAGTCTCTGGCGCCGGAAAATAACCAGTATGCTCTAGATGTGTATGCACGGACATGCATGCGCAGACAGGCGTGTGCGCGCGTACACATCTACACTCGAGTGAGACCACAGTCTGCTCTAGCAAAGAAAGGTGCTGAAGACGGAGGCAACCAGCCAAAAGGCGCACCACAGAAATCAGGATGCCACGCAATCACGCAAAATGGAATATGTCGACTACTGCTAATCGTTATGGTGCTCGCCCTGCTTTGGACCCCCAGGCAGGTGCAGTGCCGGGCCCTATGTCTCGAAAGGGTCCAACCCCAACTACTGGAGGTCCTTCTCAGATGTCCTGTGGAGCCAGGGGACATGAGAATAGGACGACTGGCCATACTAAACTAAGACTTAAAATAATGCACTGGAATGCGGAGGGAGTCAGCAACAAAAAAGTTGAATTAGAAAACATCCTGGACAAAGAGAAAGTAAGCATATGTTGCTTGCAAGAAACTCACCTCAATGAAAATATAGCCTTCAAAATCAGAGGCTACCAGTGTTACCGATCTGACCGAAAGAACAGGCGAAAAGGTGGGATACTGACCCTTGTAAGAAATAACATCATGGCTTCCCAAATCAAAGTCTACATGGAAGGGGCTGAGTATCAGACACTTAAACTTAAGACAGGTAATACAGATCTACATCTGATCAATTACTACTGTCCAAGTGACCGCCCACAGGCACTGGACACTCTACCACTAAAAGAAAAAATGATTGTGTGTGGCGATTTCAACAGCCACTCGCAGAGCTGGGGCTATGATCACATGGACCAGAGAGGAGAGAGACTGGAAGACTGGCAAGATGAGAATAGATTCATGTTGATTAACAAGCCGTCCGACCCACATACTTTCTACTCGAGATCATGGCACTCTTCAACTACACCTGACCTGGCTTTTCATTCACCAGACCTGGAGTGGAACATTACACGAACTGTTGGGAAACAACTTGGTGGCAGTGACCATCGGCCAGTCTTTCTAACCGTAGAAAATGAGCTTGTAAGTGAAAGCAGCACCCTCTCAAGGTGGAACTACAAGAAAGCAGACTGGGCAATGTACAAGCATCGCACCAGCATACTGGTTAGAAACCTGAACACTGAGAAAGACATAAATAAAGCAGTTGAAGAGTTTGGGAAATGCATACTACAGGCAGCGCGAGAAACAGTACCAAGAGGAGCCCGTAAACAATATAAACCCTACTGGAGTAGTGAACTGGAACAGTTGCATAATGATGTTGAAGTGTGTAGAAAGCAAGCAGAGGCCACACCCAGCCAAGAGCACCACAATAAATTCCAGCATGCAAAAGCCAAATTTCAAAGGGCCAAGCTGCAGGCTAGACGGAAAAGCTGGCAGGAGAAAACGGAGTCTCTGAACTTTGAAAGAGACACAAGGAAATTGTGGAAGCTAATAAAACAGCTTAATGACGAGGGCACAGGGAGAAACTCAAAAATTGCACTACATAAAGATGGAAAAATCTTAACAAGAAAGCAAGCAGCTGACCATTTTGCGGACTCGTTCGCACAAGATAGCAATATCAAAATTAGTCCAGAGAATCAACAAGAGATTCGAGAGAAACGACAACATACAGGACAGAAGGAAATAGTACATGAGGTTCTGGAGGCACCCATCACAATCAGCGAACTGGAGCTAGCCATATCAAAACTGAAAATGAGAAAGTCACCAGGAGCTGATGGTATCTCCAATGAAATGATCAGGAACCTAGGAACAGAGGCCAAAACAAAGCTGTTGCAGATCTTCAATAACAGCTGGACCTTAGGCAGTGTTCCACAAGCCTGGAGAGAAGCAATCATGATACCCCTCCTAAAATCAGGGAAAGATGGTTCCATTGCCTCTAGCTACAGACCAATTAGCCTCACCAGCTGTCTCTGCAAAACACTGGAGCGCATCATCAATCACAGACTGCAGTGGTACATTGAAAGTAAAAACATCCTTGTGCCACAGCAGGCTGGCTTTAGGCAGTGCTACTCTACGGAAGATCAGACAACCTACCTCTCTCAAGAAATTGAGGATGCATTCCAAGAGAAGAAGCTGGTGCTTGCGGCATGGATAGATCTGAAGAAAGCCTTTGACAAAGTCTGGAAAGAAGGTCTGATGAAGAAACTGAGAAACTGCAAAGTCAATGGAAGAATGTACAAATGGGTGAAAGCATACTTGCACAACAGAAGAGCCCGAGTACAGATAGACGGACTCAAGAGCAAGAAAGTACTACTGCGTCACGGTGTCCCCCAGGGCGGAGTCTTGTCCCCCACACTTTTTCTAATCTTCATCAATGATCTTGTTGCTCACCTACCGCATGGAATTAAAGCGGCAATGTACGCCGATGACCTGGTTCTATGGAGCACAAATGAATATGCATCAGTGGCCACCAGATTGCTACAAAGAGCTGTAGATACATTTGCTGCATGGGCAAATAGATGGTGTGTCAGCATAAACACTGACAAGTGCAGCACCACCCTATTTACCCTCTCTCCAAAACAAAAGGCAGGGATCATCCAGATAAATGGAACACCCCTAAGAGAAGATAAAGAACCAACATACCTTGGAGTAACATTTGATGGCAAGCTGACATGGAGAAAGCACATCAACAAAGCAGTAGCAAAAGCCAGAAGGAAAATAGCCATCCTGAGAAAGCTAAGTGGAACCACATGGGGAGCCAGTACGAAAATACTTAGCAAAGTTTACCAACAGAGCATACGACCACACCTGGAATATGGGTCAACTGCGTGGTGTTCAGCATCAAATACCACACTACAAGAGCTGGACAAGGTGCAAAATCAAGCACTTAGAGTCACCACAGGAGGGATGAGATCAACCCCTATAGTGGAAATGGAGAAGATGGGGAGGACACAGGCACTGAGTGAGCGCAGAGATACGAAAACGCTAATACAAGCAGAAAAGTTCCTCAGCTTGCCAGGCCACCCTATGAAGAACAGATTTGAAAACCTAGCTATGGGGCGGTTGAAAAGAAGTAGTTTTATCCACCAGGCCAAACGACTCTGCAGAGAAACCACTGATCTGCCCACAGTTGGTATCCCCCTAACAACTATTCCAGAGCGAACTCCATGGAAAGATGAGCATAGACTATCATTACAAATCCAGACAAAAGTGAGAGGAATATTTGACAAGGAAGAACAGAACAGTGTGCAGCGCAGAACAGCCACTCTCAGCTTCCTTGATGAAGAATACCCACAGGACCTCTGGATCCGAGTCTACACAGATGGGTCAGCACAAAATGCTGTTCGAAATGGAGGAGCGGGAGTGTACATAGAATACCCAAATAATACTAGGGACACAGCCAGAGTACCGACAGGAAAGTACTGCCATAACTATGATGCCGAAATTGAGGCAATCAAGATAGCAACAGAGAAATTACTAAATAACAGCAATGGTACACAACCTGTGGTGCTACTAACAGATGCAAAATCAGTACTCGAGGCGCTCCTCTCTGGGAAATTGCCAGTACTAAGGACACTACTTTCTGAACTTAGCAGTCAGCATAAAGTCACCATACAGTGGATACCATCCCACTGTGGAGTACCCGGAAACGACAGAGCTGATCAATTGGCTAAGGAAGGAGCCAAAGAGGAACAGCCTGATGTGCCCGTTACATACCACCAAAAGAAAAGAATGATCAAATCAGTCAGAAAGCCACCAAAACCTGCTCAAGATGACTACCACATTATGGACAGACCAGAACAAGTCATTATTCTGCGCCTCAGAACAGGACACAATAGATTACGCAACCACATGTATACAAAATTCAAGATTGGTGAAACAGCCATGTGCACATGTGGATTGGCGTCGCAGACAGCAGAGCACATACTCCAAGACTGCCCAAAATATAACATATCTAGGCAAACCTTCTGGCCTAGAGAGACGACGGTGGAAGATAAACTCTATGGACCACTGTGTGAACTGAAAAAAACAGTTCAATTCATGCAAGAGACGACATTGCAGATATAGACATATTTCAAGCGAACGAAAGAAGAAGAAGAAAAAAATGTTTTGTTTGCATATCCTTTTTAATTTTACTTTTTACTTTACAGGACATCCCTGTCAACACCAGTATTTTACTGCTGTTGGTTGATGTCTTGGCAAATTTTCGTTCAGTAGTTTGCCACTGCTTTTTGAACGATCGGCTACCATACCAATTCCTTAAACCCCAGCGCGACACGGTCTGCTGCCAAATCGGTCGTAGCTGTGTTTGATTTGTGGAACATGGGTAAGCGGGTTTGAGAAACAGAGAATCGCGTCAGTAAGCCCTTTGCGCCACCATAGGAAATTAGTTTAACGAATTTTCTAAAATTATTGTATACAATGTAAAACACTATGAAAATGTTCAAAGTTAATGGATATCGTAACATGATATTACATTATATTTATGAACTGTTTTGAAAAATAAAATTACCGATGTTACAAGAAATACTTCAGCGACTTAAGCCACTATCATAGTTTTGGCAGAGTTATCTGTGTATACACTTCCGTTCTTAAGAGTAACATCCCTTCGCTAACTTTAGGTAAAATACGTTCGTTTGTAATGTCGCCGATTCAGCATTTTGTCACCAAAAAGAACAGGGCAGAAAGTGGAAATAGAAATGGGAGAGGAGCCGTGTCAGTCTGTTGAAAGAAAACATACAAATAATGCAATATACACACTATCAATGCTAACAGAGAGATCAATATGGACATAGAAAGACATGTGTGCTTTATACTTTATACACAGTAAAAATATGAATAAAATTGGGTGGAACTGCGGTAAAGCTGTGAAAATGTAAACAATATAAAATGACACAAAGTGGTGCAGCTTTACATAACAGAATTACGACATATACAGGACGTTGCGGCGATTAGCCTACATCAACAAACAAACACATTCACAAACACAACATATAGTCAAGGAGATCTCCTGTGACTACATCAAAAAGTAACGACAGGACGAGAAGTAGAAAAGGATGAAAAAATTAAAGCAGTGAATAGAAATTGAGAATTCGAAAAAATGTGAATTGGAAAAAATGTTCATACTTACCTCACAATTCCGATCTGTGTGTCACTCAGAATATCACCGATGTCTTCTTTTTATACACAACCGATGGAGTGAGATGTAGGATGATGACGGGGTGATAGGTGTAACGGTTCGGTGAGCACATTGAAAGAAAGGGGGGGGGGGGTGGAGGCAGGACGGCAACCTGTGGTAGTAGGCTGAGAATGGTATGTTGTGAATTCCTTGGACTGCCGGAGTAACTAATAACTATTGCCTGAAAGAAATTAATGAAACCAGAACAGTATATACAACAATAAGAAAGAGACAAACGTTTTCTTTTGTCATGTAATGAGAAGAGAGGCATTGGAGAACTGAAAATATCAATGGGAAAAGAGGCAGAGGCAAACCAAGAGAAATTATGCTGGATGTATTGTAAAGTGTCTTGGAGGAATATTATCATCAGAGTTAATTCAGAACATCAAAAACCGAGATCTGTGGGGAGACATAACGCTTACTTCAGCTGGCAGGCCACTTGATGATGATGATGATGATGATGATGATGATGATGATGATGATGATGATGATGATGATGATGATGATGATGATGATTTCCATCTTGCAAAAGGTTACCTTAGTCATAGCGATTTTTGTTCTAATCTCTGCAAGGCACCTCCCATCAGATGATATGACTGTTCCAAGATAGTTGTACCGATTCACTTGTTTAATTGATTAAGCTAAACTAATATACTGTTTCAAGTTCACCTCCAGTCGGGTGGTGATGTGTTTAAACCCCTATTGAAACAGTCATTTTTGTATAAGGACAGGAGGTTAATTTAGAATAGGCATAACGCTATGCGGAGAACACCGCGGAGGGTCTGGATCACAAACCTACTTTCTTTCACGTAGGAACATCTCCAGAATCAGCACGTGGAAATGTTAGAGCTGTGTGTAAACTGGAAAAGACCGCATAGGCGGTGAAATAAATGAAATGTAATATTTGCATTTTGGGATTATAAGAAACCAAATGAAACGGAGCAGGCAAAAAAGCTTCTACCATGTGGAAACCCATAGGGCAAACGAAATAGAGAAAGACCTAAATCACACGGTAATGAGAAGCAGAGACAGAGATGAATGATATGAGTAGAAATTAAAGCGAGCTCATGAGATAGCAAAAGATAGGACAGCGTGGTTTAGGGTCTAAGCTTAATAAAGATTAGAAGAAGAAGAGTGTTGTAATACACCTGAGTATACAATCACAAGGAGCCGCGTAGCGCAGAAATCTGTCTCATCATCATCATCATCATCTTCCACTTCTGCCGTCAAGCGTTGTGGGGAGGAATAATTTTCGTTCCAGCGCCCGGTGGACGGCACTGGATAGTGTCATTCCGTGAGGTTGTACAATGTCTCTGATGTCGTCAATCCATTTTCTTCTTGGACGTCCTCGTGGTCTCGTCGCAGATGATCTTTGATGTAAGGCCAGTGAAGGTAGTTGCTGGTGTTGCATTCTAACGACATGGCCAAACCACTTGATCTTCTGTCTGTCAATAAATGTGGCACAAGGTGTTGATCCCACAGTCTGTCTGATAGTAGCATTTCTTATTCGGTCTCGGATTGTTAAGTTGGCAGCTCTCCTCAGGCATCTCATTTCGCAGGTGTTGATTTTGCGAAGGTGTAATTTGGATAAAGTCCAGGTTTGAGATTGGTAGCATAGGGTTGGTGTGAATATGCTGTTTATTATCTGTCGTTTTGCGGACATGGGTATGTTTGGATGCTTCAGTAAGGGTGATAGTTGATATGTAAGTGCACTAGCTTTTTGACATCTGATTTCAATTTCTCTGTCCAAGCTGCCATCTTCTGTGATCATACTTCCACGGTATTTGAATTCTTTAACTTGTTTCAGAGTGTGTTATTTATCTGTATACTTAGTGGGCCTGGCGATCTGCTAACTTGCATTACTTCGGTTTTGGCTGTGTTTATACTCATATTGTATCTGCTGCAGTCTGTCTGCTCGTCTTTATTTCATTTGCGCCCTGGGTTCTAGGCAAAGAACTGTGAAGTGATACTATTCTTAGGTTTCCTCAATGCATGTCCTAGTGAGCGCTAGCGTCTTCTCCTCACCAGTGTGTATTTTTAATGACTGTGGGGTTTTTGAAGATATTGCCCTTCCAAGTTTTGTATTTACCTTTTATGTTGTATGAACCCTACAGTGGGTAAATACAAAACTTCCATCCATCCATCATGTACCATGCCGATAAGCATGGGCGGTCATGTTCTGCCATCTCACTCGATCACCAGAGTCGTGGATCAGCTCCGTGTTCCTTCTCGACCATGACACGTGGCCAAGCCATCCGGGTATTTACTTCTCGGTCTTCCCCTTGGTCTCTTCCATTCGATCTTGCCATCTTGCCATTCCGACCATGTACTAAAGTGCAATCCCCACGTTGACTATGCTGCAGATCTCTCCTCTCCCTCTCCAAGCCCAGAAACCAGAAGTGCGTGTAAGACGGATACTGGATCTTTACATCAGGAGGAGCATTTTAGAATGTAACCAGGTGAGATTCAGCAAAGCGCTTACGGTCCTACTCATGCTAGGACAGGGCTGATATTGTTTTCTCCGTAGATTTTAGGTATTTCTTTCATTTGCAATAAGAGTCCACCCAATCGCCAGGGAGGAGTATTATTTCCGGTCCTGATAGACAAACTACATTTCAGCTTGAGTACGCTTTCCGTGCTGCGGAAAGAGACCGAGCCATATGGGATAAAACCCGGTGCAATGAAGTCGACCCTGTCGACTTTTAAGCGACTTTTTATCTAATCGCTTCACAACTGGTAATAGGAGGCGACGTTTCAGAAATTCAAAACAATGTTTTCCCGTAGTGAATTTGAATAACTAATTCAGGTTGTACCCATGAGCTAGTGGCGTAACAAATCATGTTTCTTGTGTCCACCCTTATTATAAAAGCAAGCACTGACGCCAGGAAATCGACTGGGACGTGGTAAGAGTCCAGTTAGTTAGTTAGTTAGTTAGTTAGTTAGTTAGTTAGTTAGTTAGTTAGTTAGTTATTTAGTTATTTAGTTAGTTAATTAGTTAGTTAGTTAGTCGAGGTTCCAGTTTCACGGCAACGGGTCGTCCCCATTATGCTCCGTTCCTGTGCCAGTGAATATCACACAAAATGCTCCCCACTGTCCAATGTAAAAAGTGAAATAGGCAGGAGTCTCGGCAATCCAACAGCCCGCACAGGTACACTGTGCATAATGCCGCCGCCAGAATGCCAACACAAAATTAATCCACGAATACCACAGTTTATCCTCGATGGAATCGGCAGTCACCAGAAAGACCTCATTGACCCGGGTTTTCTCACATGGCTCTGTCTCTATCCGCAGGGCGACCCGCCGAAAGCGTCGCATAAAGCACGAACTCCGTAGCTCCAGCGCCGACTCCCAGGAGACTCCTGAAAAATGCATTCGTGAACCGAAAAGGCAAATCAGTCAATTCAGCAACAGCCATTGGCCATTGTTCCGAACATGCAGGTCACTGTACAAACAAAAGCGGACATGTAAAAGCATTCCACGTGAATGTCACAGCTCAGAGTCACGCCACGCACTCACTCAGTAGCAGGGCGACGGAACCATTAAGACCCCAGTATCATTATCATCATCATCCTCCACTTTTGCTGTCAAGCGTCGCGGGGAGGAATAATTGGCGTCCCAGAGCCCAATGGGTGGCACTGAATAGTGTCATTCCATGCAATTGTGCATTGATTTTATTGGCGTAAATCCATTTTCTTCTCGGGCATCCTCTTGCTCTTGTAACAGATCTTCTATGAAACAGGGCCAGTGTTAGTAGATAATGGTGTTCATTGTCTCCTTTAATCCATACTGTTTACAGGTTGTGGAAAACATTACGAAGATTACATAAAACATGATCAGATATAATAACTAGAGATTACGCGAACAGCCTTTGCTATTTAGAAATACACAAGCAAGTTGTTTTATATGCTACTATCGGAGCGATCAAGAATGCAACGTGATCGGTGAATGGATCGTTGCGCTGGGTACAACAAGCGACAACAAGTAGCGTTGTCATCACAGCTTTACATCAACAAATTCACATACACACACATACACACACCCACCCACCCACCCATCCACACACACACACACAAACACACACACACACACACACACACAGATAGTCTAGAGTTGTCCAGCCGAGGTGAGTGAGATTGCCTCACGGCGGGAAAGAACCAATGCCTTCGACGGCAGTTGGTGAGTGGGTGGCACTCTACTGAAACATCTTTATCATTGTCTTATTTAAAGCGTCGTGTTTGGCTCTTCACTGACAGTTCATTTCACTTAATGTCACGGGGGTTTCGTCATAACACTTATGGTGTGCTTAGAGATATTTTTTTTTAAAATCTAATGATAAGTATACTGATAAATGGCGAATCTCTGAAATAAGTTAAAGAATTCAAATATCTTGGAAGTATGATCACACAGAAGATGATAAAATAGTGAAATCGAAATCAGATGTCAAATATTAAGTGGGCTTATATATCAACTATCACCCATACTGAAACATCCAAAGATACCAATGTCCGCAAAACGACAGATAATAAATAGCATATTCACGCCAATCTTATGCTACTAGTATCAAACTTGGACATTATCAAAATCACGCTCGCGGAAAATCAACACCTGTGAGATGATATACTTGAGGAGAGCTGCCAACTTCACTGTCTAGACCCAATAAAAAAAATAATGTTATCAGATACACAGTGGGATCAACACCTTGTGCCACATTTATTGAAAGACAGACGATCAAATGGTTTGGCCATCCCGTTAGAATGCAACACCAGCACTGGCCCTACATCAAAGAAGATCTGCTACGAGAGCAAGAGGACGCCCGTGTAGAAAATGGACTAACGACATTAAAGGCATTGTACAATCACACAGAATGACGCTATCCGATGCCACCCATCGGGCGCTAGGGCGTCAATTATTCCTCCCCAACACACTTGACAGCAAAAGTGGAAGTTGATGATGATAATGATGATGATAATGATGTATGATAATACCTATTCCTAACTGAAGATATATACACACATTTTAAAAACATAAAGACTAGTCTACCAATTTCTGCATGAATTTGAATGACTCGAGGTTCCACAATCAGTGGCGTCCCGCCAGGGTCCATTCAGGTCCCTGTATGACAATGGGCAGCACGCATGTGCAGATACTACACTTTGATATTAGTAATACACTTTGATCTTAGCGAAAAGTAGGCAAATCGTATATTTTTCAGCGGAGGTTTATTTTGCGTCACTTTCCCTAGTTTCTTCTTCGTCTTCTTCTTATAGCCCATGCTGTCTGGCATTGGTGATCATGTCTGTACAGTCTTCGGTCTCTTGTGCTACTAAACAATTCTTATACCGACGTTCTTGCATGCGATAATGTCAAACTGTCCAGTATCTTCTCTTTTTGTCTCTCCCCCCCCCCCCCCCCCCTTGCCTCTCTTCCCCGCCAACCTTCCCGTTTCACCAATTTAGCCTCTGTGAATTTGTTGCTGTGTATTAAATTTCCATTGTCTTAAATTCTCCATAGCGGCAACCGGATACGCATTTTCAAATATAATTAAGCAAAGCGAACACAATACACGGTCTGAATGTACGTGTAAACAGCACAAACAAAACATATAATGTGACATAATTCTTTGTCTGTAGTTGGGGTCAGAAATAGTCACGTGGATCTTCCTGAAGAGTTGGACGAAGTTGAGAAGAGAAGTGTGATGCTGTGACAGTAAGGGAGAAGGATGCTGGTGACAGTGACGCGGTAAATGTGGTATGGATTTCTTCTATACTAGGTCACCGTAATTGAGGTAGGGTAACCAGATATTATGATTCACCGTTTTTAATCTTCGGTAGCTTATAATTTTATTATTATTATTACAGTTATTACTTGCCACCCTTTATTTATATTGCGTGGTCTAGTTACCAAACGTGATCTGGAATGAGGATATGTTATTAACTCTTTGTGTTCCAGCAGGTGTTACTTTAACTCTCTATATAACAACATGTTGTTATTTAAAGTAATTGGTTATTGTTTAACAGAAGCAACCTCGAAGCACTTGTACACGTAGTTAAGGTCTCCGTTTCCATCAACAGATATTGATGTGTATGGATATTAACTAAGCCTTGAAAATGGCTTGCACCTATCGTGGTCAGATTGGTGTAGAAGAGACTTTTCTCCTGACCTACTACCAAAGTATCGCCTCCATGGGAACTGTGTTGAACAGTTCTCCTTCCTCTCTCCAAGCTCAGAAAGCCGTGGAACGTGCGAGACCGGTACTGGAACATAACACATACGGAGATGCGTATTAAGATATAGCCAAGCAATTATTCAGCAGATAAACATTGGCTGGAATGAGGCCTAGGTTTTTACGGTGAGGGGAAAGCCCACCACCTCTTCCTCCTCCTTGCTCTAGGCCTAGGTTGTCATAGTGAGGGACAGTCCGATCACCTCTTCCCCCTCCCTGCTCTAGGCCTAGGTTGTCACAGTGAGTGACAGTCCGATCACCTCTTCCCCCTCCCTGCTCTAGGACTGGGTTGTCACAGTGAGGGACAGTCAGATCACCTCTTCCCCCTCCCTGCTCTAGGCCTAGGTTGTCACAGTGAGGCACAGTCCGATCACCTCTTCCCCCTCCCTGCTCTAGGCCGAGGTTGTCATAGTGACGGACAGTCCGATCACCTCTTCCCCCTCCTTGCTCTAGGCCGGGGTTGTCACAGTGATGGACAGTCCGATCACCTCTTCCCCCTCCCTGCTCTAGGCCTAGGTTGTCACAGTGAGGCACAGTCCGATCACCTCTTCCCCCTCCCTGCTCTAGGCCGAGGTTGTCATAGTGAGGGACAGTCCGATCACCTCTTCCCCCTCCCTGCTCTAGGCCGAGGTTGTCATAGTGAGGGACAGTCCGATCACCTCTTCCCCCTCCTTGCTCTTAGCCTAGGTTGTCATAGTGAGGGACAGTCCGATCACCTCTTCCCCCTGCTCTAGGCCTAGGTTGTCACAGTGAGGGACAGTCCGATCACCTCTTCCCCCTCCCTGCTCTAGGCCTAGGTTGTCACAGTGAGGCACAGTCCGATCACCTCTTCCCCCTCCCTGCTCTAGGCCGAGGTTGTCATAGTGAGGGACAGTCCGATCACCTCTTCCCCCTCCCTGCTCTAGGCCGAGGTTGTCATAGTGAGGGACAGTCCGATCACCTCTTCCCCCTCCCTGCTCTACGCCTAGGTTGTCACAGTGAGGCACAGTCCGATCACCTCTTCCCCCTCCCTGCTCTAGGCCGAGGTTGTCACAGTGAGGGACAATCCGATCACCTCTTCCCCCTCCCTGCTCTACGCCTAGGTTGTCACAGTGAGGCACAGTCCGATCACCTCTTCCCCCTCCCTGCTCTAGGCCGAGGTTGTCATAGTGAGGGACAGTCCGATCACCTCTTCCCCCTCCCTGCTCTACGCCTAGGTTGTCACAGTGAGGCACAGTCCGATCACCTCTACCCCCTCCCTGCTCTAGGCCGAGGTTGTCACAGTGAGGGACAATCCGATCACCTCTTCCCCCTCCCTGCTCTACGCCTAGGTTGTCACAGTGAGGCACAGTCCGATCACCTCTTCCCCCTCCCTGCTCTAGGCCGAGGTTGTCATAGTGAGGGACAGTCCGATCACCTCTTCCCCCTCCCTGCTCTACGCCTAGGTTGTCACAGTGAGGCACAGTCCGATCACCTCTACCCCCTCCCTGCTCTAGGCCGAGGTTGTCACAGTGAGGGACAATCCGATCACCTCTTCCCCCTCCCTGCTCTACGCCTAGATTGTCACAGTGAGGCACAGTCCGATCACCTCTTCCCCCTCCCTGCTCTAGGCCGAGGTTGTCATAGTGAGGGACAGTCCGATCACCTCTTCCCCCTCCCTGCTCTAGGTGTAGGGTGTCATAGTGAGGGACAGTCCGATCACCTCTTCCCCCTCCCTGCTCTAGGCCGAGGTTGTCACAGTGAAGGACAGTCCGATCACCTCTTCCCCCTCCTTGCTCTAGGCCGAGGTTGTCACAGTGAGGGACAATCCGATCACCTCTTCCCCCTCCTTGCTCTAGGCCTAGGTTGTCACAGTGAGGGACAGTTCGATCACCTCTTCCCCCTCCTTGCTTTAGGCAGAGGTTGTCATAGTGAGGGACAGTCTGATCACCTCTTACCCCTCCTTGCTCTAGGCCGAGGTTGTCATAGTGAGGGACAGATCAAGTGAGGGGAAGATCAAATGATTTGGTCATGTCGTTAGAATGCAACACCAGCAACTACCATCACTGGCCTTACATCAAAGATCATCTGCGACGAGACCACGTGGACGTCCAAGAAGAAAATCAATTGACGACATCAGAGACATTGTACAACCACACGGAATGACACTATCCAGTGCCGCCCACCGGGCGCTGGAACGCAAATTATTCCTCCCCACGACGCTTGACGGCAGAAGTGGAAGATGATGAATGTTTCTTCCAAGCGATATAGGTATTTCATAGTCAGCTAACCCCAAGCCAGGGCCCAGATTTAGAAAACCTGACCACCTATTCCTTCCTACGCTCCAGCCTTCAGCCTACAACATATGTAATGGTCCTAGAACTTTACATTCCTACACCAGGTTTCTGCTACGGAACTTGTATGTGTGCATGCATGGTGTGTGTGTATGTGTGTGTGCGTGTGTGTGTGCGTGTGTATGTATAGTTTAGTTTAGTCGATGGATCAACATCCCGGCACATGGGTGTAACCCATAACTGCTCCGTTCTACTCCTAACTCAAGCCTGAGTCCGGAGAAACTCAGCTCAGTGCACGAACTCCGTAGCACCGGCGAGGATCCTGAAATACTTTGGGTAGATTTTTAACTCGAAATTTTGCCCGGGTAGCGCTGTTAGGCTACTCTTTTTCGATTTCCAATTGGCAAGGGATATTTTTTATGTGCGCAACAATACACTCGGGCGTCCGATCTCACTACCCTGAGACCAAGGGCAATTTTATTACTAGAAATCCACGTAAAGTAAATGGCAATAGTCTTCAACAAGTGAATCGGTACAATTATCTTGGAACAGTCATAACATCTGATGGGACATGCCTTGGAGAGATTAGAACAAGAATCGCCATGGTGAAAGTAGCCTTTAGCAAGATGAAAAACATACTGACCAATAAAAAGATGTCAATTGAAACGAGAAAAAGAGTGTTGAGGGGATACATAGAGCCTGTTCTTTTGTATGGATGTGAAACTTCGACAATGAGCAGTCAAGCTGAGAAACATCTGATGGCTGCAGAAATGTGGTTTCTGGGGGAAATGCAAAGAGTACAATGGACAGACAGAAAAACCAATGACCAAGTACTACAGGGGACAAATGAAAATCGTAAATTGATTAGAGAAATTAGACGTAGGCAGTCAAATATTTTTGGACATGTTATGAGAAGAAATGAATTGGAGAACTTAGTGACAACTGGCAAGATCGAAGGGAACAGACCAAGGGGAAGACCGAGAAGTAAATACCTGGATGGATTGGCCATATGGCATGGTCGAGACAGGAACATTGAGCTGATCACGACTCTGGTGATCGAGTGAAATGGCGAGTCATGACCGCCCACGCTTTCCGGCATGGCACATGATTGATTGATTTGAGAAGTCCACGTGAAAAAATCCCGGCCCTCACCGGGGCTTGAACCCGGGACCTCCAGCACGCGAGGCGAACACCATACCTCGAGACCAGTCAGCCTCCAAATAATGTGTGTGTGTGAGTGTGTATGTGTGTGCGCGCGCGTGCGTGCGTGTGTGTGCGTGTATGGCAACATAATATGAAAACAAAATAATACTTTTTTTTTAAATCCTGAGAAGGTAAACACATCATTTAAATATATTGTATAGGTTTTCTAAACGTTACACAGTATGCACAATGCCGAGACGTCATTAAAATAACAACACACATTGAGAACAAGATCCCTACATACTTTATTCTTGCGGGAAACAAGGACATAAAATAAATCTCTCACGCAAGTCGGAATCAATAGAGCATTCATGAAGCTGTATAGTGTGTTTATTTATTTTTATTTTTTTTTGCCCCAATATAAAATTCAATATCTCAGTAACAAACTGAGATAAAATGATGAGATTTAGCATATAACCTTATCATTATGTCCACCCAACAAAACAAATTTTGTTCTGGAGATTGTACAGCAGATTTCAATGTTTGTTTATATGCGGTATATAATTTACGGCTCAGACATTAAGTCCATCATTTTAAAAGTATTACAGCTTCAGCAAGACACATCCGCGCATTTTTTGACATTGTCTCGCGGTTTTCGTTTTGGCACAAACAGCGCGGAGTTAAATGGTATTGTTCAGAGGTGTCTCCAATGGGGGTTCTTTTATGAAACGTGATTATATAAATAAACTAACTGACTCGGCCCGGCTTCGCCCAGCTCCTGGCGGGAATCTATCTATCTATCTATCTATCTATCTATCTATCTATCTATCTATCTATCTATCTATCTATCTATCTATCTATCTATCTATCTATCTATCTATGTCTGTCTGTCTGTCTGTCTGTCTGTCTGTCTGTCTGTCTGTCTGTCTGTCTGTCTGTCTGTCTGTCTGTCTGTCTGTCTGTCTGTCAACCATATTGATAAAAGTTACTGGAAAAAAATGTGAGGACCATGTGTTGAAATAGGAAGAGGACTATTGGAGAAAGGATGGATTGAATTTTATGCAACCGAGAGCAATCATCAACCTACTGGAATCGTCCGACACAGGTTAAGGTCTGAGCAGATCGCAGACATTAATCTACGTACACACTTACTGGGATATTTTGCTCCATCTATTCAGACGAATTGCAGGCCCTAAACATTACAGCATCAGCATAATGTCAATGACAACAGTTTGTATTCCACAGTGATGAATTTTCAATTCCGCAAGCCCTCAGCGGTGTCAAACAACTGTATTGAAAAACAAACAAACACACACACATTAAATGCATTGAATACCAACAGAAGAGTAATATCGCGGTGGAAAATGACATATTGTGGCATAACAAGAAACGTGAGAGCAAACACGTTGTCAAATTAGGGGACAACACACGTGCATACGAATCAATCTATAAACTTCAATGAAAAGAGGACCAACATCTTGGTCGTTAAGAAGAAAGCCCACTACAGAGACGTTGACAACTATTTTCATAGTGCAAAACAGGTAATCATGTTCTGTCTCTGAACGGTAAACAGCAGAGTAGACAATCTTTCACGAAGACTCAAAGCGGATCTATCACCCATGTGTACGTGAGAACAAACTACACAGACAGCTGAACAGATCCTTAAAAATGGAAACATGATGACTAAATTGCGGTATCATTTCTGGTCACTCCATACGCACATTAACGCACAGCTATTTGGATGCTTTCACGAACTCAGTATAAAAAAGCTACTATGAATACTTGTGTACACTTTATTAACCAGCAGCTGAAGAAACAAGAAGGAAATGAAAAATAAGGTAAGAAATATATTCCTTCTACTCTCCTGTTAATTTACAAATTATTTACCCCATGCCTCTGTAAATTCTCTGTCTTTACTAATATTACACATTGCACCCCTCTCGGGATTCTCCGTGGTGAAGTGGTCAAGCCGTCTGACTCGGGCTTCGAAGGTTGTATGTTCGATTCCGGTTCCCGCGTCTTTCATTTCACGAGTGCATCTATCTATCTATTAACGCACAGCTATTTGGAAGCTTTCACGAACTCAATATAAAAAGCTAACATTAATCCTTGTGTACACTTTATTAACCAGCAGCTGAAGAAACAAGAAGGAAATGAAAAATAAGGTAAGAAATATATTCCTTTTACTTTCCTGTTAATTTACAAATTATTTACCCCATGCCTCTGTAAATTCTGTCTGTACTAATATTACACATTGCACCCCTCTCGGGAGTCTCCGTGGTGAAGTGTTCAAGCCGTCTGACTCGGGCTCTGAAGGTTGTATGTTCGATTCCGGGCCGCGTCCTTCATTTCACGAGTGCATTTTTTCGGAGACTCCCGAGGGTCGTCGCTGGAGCTACGGAGTTCGTGCTTTGTGCGACGCTTTCCGCTCTGCGGAAAGAAACTGAGCCATATGGGATAAACACCCGGTGCAATGCAGCCGACCCTGTCGACTTTTAAACTACTTCTTTTATTGCACCTACTCCCATAAGAATCCGGATACGCCTTGTGTGTCATCTGAATTGGCGGGGATTTCATTACCGTAAAAACAAATTTGTTAGCGAGAAATCACTAGTTTTTCAGCAAAACATCAAAGAAATGTTGCCGCTTTCGATGATTTAATTTGCTTTTGGACCTATCAAAGACATATTCCTTGGGTGGAGGTAAATATAAGACGGCAGGAAAAATTTCATAACGATGCAGCAGACAGTTTTCAAAATAATTGATCGTGAATGACGGCATTCGTTTGTGGACATACTATAGCAAGTATATCCGCTTAGCAAATTAGAATGGTTCCCGTGTATGTGTCATACATTTCCATGGCTATTTAGCTAAAGCTTCATGCGCCTTTACTTGTTTGGTGAGTTACACAAACCTGTTTCGGGAGGTAGACGTGGCTGAGAGGTTTAATCTTACACTTTATTATCCGACGATACACACACCTGTAAGTTGGACTTCATTGTTGATTTCTCGTTCAGAAAGCAACCTGATCTCGTTCCTCTTGCACCATGCGGTGTCTAGGAGACGCATAAACAGCGGAAGAGTGTCAAACTGTGGACTTTATATAACAGAAAGAAGCAGTCAACATTTTTTGGGCCACTTTATGAGAAGACAAAAACTTTAACATGCTGTGACAACATGACAAATTTGTAGAAAGAGAGATAGGGGAAGACAGAGTGGGGAAATTATTGACATTCTTGTGTCATGGCACGGAAGGGAGTCAAAACACGAATTGATCCATACCATCGGGGATCGCAATTTGTGAAGAAACATGATCGTCCTCTCCAGGCGGCACTGGATAATGATGATATCGTGATTCCCAAGTACTCTAGTATTCCCTCTGTCCATCGTTTACATGGTCGGTCTCTTCATTTGGTTCCATTTGGTCTGTACACCATTGTTTGTTGTGTTATACTGATAGTTTGTAGCCTAGTTATGTGGCCGAACCATGTCACTTGCTGTTCAGAAAGCAATGGTGATGGTAAAATTGCCTAGTAGATCACAAACAGCCATTGCGGGTTGGATGGGAAAAAAAAGCAATATTTTAAAACTTGCTTCTCAAATTGTGGATATTAAATGTATGAAATGAACCGGCATATGTAAAAGGTTCGGAACTCTAACCAATGCCTTGAGGATTATTGGCGGTATGTGACATTCGTATATGGTCAAATGACGTACATGTTCAAGCCATCTGACTCGGGCTCCGAAGGCTGTGGGTTCGATTCCGGGCCGCGTCCTTCTGTTCACGAGTGCATTTCTTCGGAGACTCCTGAGAGTCGTCGCTGGAGCTACGGAGTTCCTACTTTGTGCGACATTTTCTACGCTGCGAAAAGAGACTGAACCATATGGGAGAAAAGCCCGGTGCAATGAAGTCGACCCTTAAGCGACTTTTAAACGACATTTGCACATGTTCCACTCTACTTCGTGATAATTTCTTCCTTGTTTTACGAAAGACCATTGTTCTGAATATTTTTTAAAACCCAAAATGAATATTTTTTCTGCAGAAATTTGAAATTCCTAACTACGATCGCTAAAACGTATCAGCTACCATCTTCATCATCATCTTCCACTTTTGCCGACAAGCGTCGTGGGGAGAAATAACTGGCCTTCCAGTGCCCAATGGTTGGTACTGGATAGTGTCATTCCGTGTGATTGCACAATGTCTTTGATGTCGTCAATGCATTTTCTTCTCGGACGTCCTCTTGCTCTCGTAACAGATGTTCTTTGATGTAGAGCCAGTTCTGATAGTTGATGGTGTTGCATGGCCAAATCTTTATCTTCTGTCTTGCAATATATGTGGCAGAAGGTGTTAATTCCACTGAATGTCTGACAACATCATTTCTTATTCGGTCTCGGATAGTTAAGTTAGAAACTCCCCGCAAGCATCTCATCTCACAGATATTGATTTTCCGTAAGTGTGATATGGATAACGTCCAAGTTTGATATTGGTAGCGTAAGATTGGCGTGAATATGCTATTTATTATCTGTCAATGTGTAGATATAGGTATATTTTAAAATTTCAGTACTGGTTATATCAACTATGATCACCAATATCACGGAAGAACGTTATTAATTTCAACCGACGCAGATCCCACGTTGCCACCTGCTTACAACTAAAGGTGTTTTAAAGCAACACGACCGTCCTCATTGCACCCGGTTATATCCTCATGGCGACACAGCTATACTGTACGACCTCTTTGTACCATTGTCTTTACTCGTCATCAAGTGCAATTATGTTTCTTCATATCTTGCGATCTTCAGTATATTAATTCGTGTGCTGACACATTTCCGTGTCATGGCAAAAGGTTTTCAAGAATTTTCTAATTTTGTTTCCTTCTATCTCTCTTTCCAGAATTCTGTCCAATAATTTTGTTGAAATATGTTGACTGCGTCTTTCTGGTGTCTCTGACAAGTTATCTTTGTGTCTTAGTCTCTTTCAAAACATGAATAGATTATTCCTTCGTCCAACTAATGATTTTTTTCACCTTTCTTCTATTAAACCACATATGCAAGGACTCAGGGGATTTTCTTGCTGTTGTACTAATTATTCCGTATTCATATCCACACCTTAGACTGATTTATGTAACACGCAAGAGTTATTTTCACGCTTCCAACGACAGAGATTTATTGCATAAGATTTTCTTCATTTTAAAAAATATGCAGTTTTAACGTGTCCTGTTGTTCTTTATATCTATGATTTGTTATTAATCTACTGTTTTCTAGTTTAGTTTAGTCGACGGCTCAACATCACGGCGCACGAGTGTAATCCACAAGTGCTCCGTTCTACTTCTAACTCAAGCCTGAGTCCGGAGAATCTCAGCTCAATGTACGAACTCCGTAGCACCGGCGAGGATCCTGAAATACTTTGGGTAGATTTTAACTCGAAATTTTGCCCGGGCAGCGCCGTTAGGCTATTATTTTTCGATTTCCAACTGCAAAGGGGTTTATTTAACAATACACACGGGCGTCCGATCTCACTACCCAGAGACCAGGGGAAATTTTGTTACTAGAAGTCCACAAGAAAAAATCCCGGCCCTCACCGGAGCTTGAACTCGGGACCTCCAGCACGCAAGGCGGCACCACACCTCGAGACCACTCAGCCCACTATTCTACTGTTATCTAGAGCACGGGTACGTGAATTTCTTTACTTGTCCTAATTAATACGATTGACTTTAATTATGCATTTAGGCACCGTCCATTTCTTTGATGGCACTATTACATCTACGTTCCTATTATTATTCTAGTCGAGGACCAATGTTTTCACTTCTACAACCACTGTATCTATCATTTTCTGTAGTTCTTTCTCACTTATGGCTATCAAGACGTTGTCATCAGCATAACGTAAGTTATTTATATTACGACTAACAATAGCTATTTCCGGAATACTTTCAATACATCACACGCGCCCTATATACTGAAAACAGGGGAAATTACACATCCTTGTTTGACACTCTTCTTTATGACCTGACATTTTCTTAGAAGATTGTGTAATAGCTGTTTGTTACCAATATGTTCCCTATTATTCGCAGATCGTTGCTATCAATATTTAATTGTTTTAATAGTTTGATTATTTCCTGAGGGTTCATACAATCAAAAGCTTTCGTCTAGTCTATGAACCATAAGTACCATTGTCTTAAGTGCAAGATAAAAATAATTATGGTGCATTGTCGATGGGCAGGTGCTGTTATAAGTTTAGTTCTGTAACCTTTGAACCTCAATATATTCATACACGTATGAGGTGTTCAATAAATCTACTGAAATCGAAATATAATCGAGACCCCACTTTATAAATATATCTAAAAACTAGATACACAGAATACTAAACTAAACACTAGTTTGTATTCAACATTAATTTAACCCTACAGCTGCACTACATTACTTTGAAAGTATTCGCTCAGCGGCAAACGGCCGGATGTATATATCGTGACGCAGAGATACACACACAGAGAGCAGACGACTGCCGCGGCTGGTATGGTGGATTACTCGCCGACTGGAATACATAGCAAGGATAGCTCGCGCGGTCGGTAGTTTTAGCCCAGCCGGTGTTCTATATTCTGTTTGTTAAATATGGAATAGCTTGTTACTGCAGTGTATGCTGTAAGCTTAATAATAAAGTAACACAACCGTCGTTATCGTGGCAGTGCAAACCAAACCACTGTTTTTAGTTTATTTATTAATATTTTATTTATATATAACGTTTAAGTTTTAAAAAGTTTTATATCGTATCGGCGGTATCCTTTACAGGACCTTGCAGTCAATACCAGCATTTTTTTTGCTGTTGTGGTCTCTTGGCAAGTTTACGTTCAATAGTTTGCCATTGCTTTATAAGTTAAGTATTAAGTTATAAATTTATTATTTATACAACATTAAGTTTAAGATTGTTCTTCAAATATATTAAATACAGTAAAGTAAACTGTAAAGTAACTATATGAGTAAACTATACTATATAAATATACTATATAACTAAACTATTAATTACTATGCTATAGTACTATACTGTGCTGTGTTCGGCATAATCATATCATAAACGTAGTATATAATTAATTATTATGTAACATAATGATACTGTTACTAACAAGTAGTAGTAGCATTAAACTGTTGTTATGTAGAATAAAGAATTTTCCAGCAGTAATAAAAATGTGATACATGTATTAACTTAAGGCGATGCGTTTCCAGGTTGCATTCCTATTGTAACCTAGCATGAATTCATTATTTATATTTATCTGTAATCTATATTTCGGTGTACCACAGTGAGAACTGATGAGTTCCGTTAGGCATGTCTAAATTGGAACGAGAAGCTTAATATACATTTGTTACAGTACTTATTTATATAGTTAGAAGGCAGTTATTTCGTATTACCATGAAAATATTAACAAACTGCTGACTTATTATTCCTTATAAACTAACGGAACTAAACAACCCACATATATTTCTTTCGATAATAGCTTATGAAAAAGATGTGAGGACATTTGTTATAAATTTACCCAGCGATGATTTTCAGATGCATCTTTATAGTGAAAGAGTTTCCTGTTCAGATGAAAATAGCACAAAGATGTCTAATGCTGGATTAGATGCTCGTCTTAGAAGGCAGATACCAGTGACTGCAAAGCCACCTAGATTGCGACTGGGAATTCGAACATCATTGCAAAGTAAAAACCTACAGCAGGATGTAAGTGCTCATCAAGCATCAACTGTTGGTGCTGCTGATAGATTTAGTACATCATGTTTGGAAAAGAAGAACTGTCATATTCAGACTGGTGGTGATAATGAACACCGAAAGAAAGTTAGTAATGGCATCCGACCCCTAATTCATCACCAAAGGCAAAATCTGAAGAACAGATTCTTGTTGATAAAAACATTGGGTGAAGGAACGTATGGAAAAGTGAAACTTGCTTCGGATAAGGCAACTGGAGAGCATGTAAGTAAAGTAGTTCGTTAGTTTTGTCAACTTCATTGTCACATTCTTTCAAAGTAAAAATTGTTAAGTTGTACAGTAATTTTCGTATTATCCTTTTCAGTCTCAGAAAGTCTGTTTTGTTAACTTGTTCTCTTCTAGTTGTTAACTGATTAAGTGACACAGGATGATTAATCGTCTTAAGTGACTTCCCGTATCTGCCATGAGCATATACACAGTAGTTTTCCCTATGCAACCCCCTTTAATTTCTTCTTCTTCTGCGTTCATCCGGAGTTTCTTTTTTCGGACGTGATTGCGTTGTGCCTGTTTACAGCAGAGCTGCGTTCTTGCGCCGTTAGGCTGACACATCCGACTTCTGCGGGCATTTGTTGACCGGGTTAACCTTCCCGGCCCCTTTAATTTGATATATAATACATATCTCCCACCATATTAACAAATTTTCAGTCATAACTGTTTTCACACCCATGCTTCCCATTTTCCACTATCCATTTTTGCTGGATCCAAACCTACAGGCTGTAAAACATCTGATGGCTGTAGAAATGTGGTTTCTGAGGAAAATGCAAAGAATACCATGGACAGATAGAAAAACCAATGAACAAGTACTTCAAGAAACAAATGAAGATCGTAAACTGATTAGAGACATTAGACATAGACAGTCAAAATTTTTTTAGCATATTATGAGAAGAAATGAATTGGAGAACTTGGTGACGACTGGCAAGATCAAAGGGAAGAGACCATGGGGAAGACCGAGAAGTAAATACCTGGATGGCTTGGCCACGTGGCATGGTCGAGACAGGAACACAGAGCTGATCCACGACTCTGGTGATCGAGTGAGATGGCAGAACATGACCGCCCTCGCTTATCGGCATGGCACATGATGGATGGATGGAAACGTACTTTTTGTTTGGAACTGAATCTGTAAATTTACTTTCTGACTTGGGACAGTTTTGACTAAATTCTGCTCTGGGCCCAACAATTATTACCTTAACTCTTTCACACCCAGGCATTTATTATATCAAAGTAACAATAGCCTGGACCAGAGAATGTTTAAAAAATGGGATCTATTGAATAACCAACAGACGTATGATGCCTTGCCTGGTTTGGATCTTGGTTTTTAAGTTAAGGTTGATTCTGTATTATACTGAATTAGATACTGATGCTGTATTTGACTAAAACAGTTATTGACCCTGCATTTTACTAAACCAGATATTGATCCTGTATTTTACTAAAGCAGATATTGACCCTGTATTTTACTAAAGCAGATATTGACTCTGTATTTAGTAAAGAAGATATTGATTCCACATTCCGCTGAAGCAAATATTGTTTCTGTGTTTTATTAAAGCAGATATTGATTCTGTGGTTTACTAAATCAGATTCAGATCCTGTATATTACTAAAGCATTTAACTACTGATAACTAGCTTTCAAGCACCAAAATGTTACCTCATATGAAGTTATTCTATTAAATTATTGTTTAGAAGCTGCAGTAGCTTAGTGGCTGCTGTGCTTGCTTAATAATACTGTGGGTCAGGTTCCCCAGCTGTGACAGGATTGTATTCCCACTAAGAACAGCTTTGGGATTGACTCAACTTCAAAACTGATACCAGATGATTTTCTGGGAATTGTCCGCAAAGAAAAAAAAAAAAGGGAAAGGGAATTGGATACCACTTCTCGTTATGCTGTATCCTAGAATAAGTGAAGGTCTAAGGTTAATACCTAAATGGCAGCATCTGCATAGTAACAAACAGTAACACTAGCCTGCCGAGCACATACATGTAAGACAAATTTAGAATGGCTTTATTTGGATGTGGCTGCCCAGTTCTGTACCTACATCAGCCACAAAATTCAGCCAGGAAGTCAATGTTTAGCAACATGTAATATGAAGTTGTCTCCCCAACTTTCTAAGCTTCTTTGCTGAGCTGGACAATATTTTGATAAATTAGCATAAGATACTTGATGAACTATACTTTTTCTGTTTTACCAATTATCTGCCACCACATACAAATGGCAAATTCTTCCTTCCATAGAGCTGAATCTGTATGCTTCTGGGGATTATTTCACCATTTTAAATGCAAATTTATCTTAACATGTGCTGCGTGGTCTCGAGATATGGTGTCCGCCTCGAGTGCTGTAGGTACCAGGTTCAAGCCCCAATGATGACAGGGATTTTATCTCGTTGACTTCCAGTAATAAAATTTCCCCTGGTCTCTGGGTAGTGAGATCGGACGCCTGTGTGTATTGTTGCACACGTAAAAAGTCCCTTGGCAGTTGGAAATCGAAAAAGAGTAGCCTAACGGTCCTGCCTGGGCAAAATTTCGATTTAAAAATCTACCCAAAGTATTTCAGGATCCTCGCCGATGCTACGGAGTTCGTGCACTGAGCTGAGTTTCTCTAGACTTAGGTTTGAGTTAGGAGGAGAATGGAGCACTTATGGGTTGCACCCGTGTGCCGTGATGTTGATCCATCGACCAAACTAAACTAAACTAATGTAGATATTTGCAGATTATGTCAATGCCAGTATGTTCCATATGTGGTGATCTCTGTGGCACAATTATTTCTATACTTAGGGTCTAATCTTCACTTTGGTCTCGTTTAATAAAATTCTTGTTTCTTTTTCCATAAAACAATTAGGCACTGACACACACTCCCTCCACACTGTATATTAATTGTATGCACTTGTATCTGTTTCTTGACAACTTCTGAGTTTCTGAGAGGGTTTTTCCTGTCCATATACTATCTTCCCCGCCCATGTTTTGGTGTCTCCTCTTTTATTTTTCCTGGAATTTGTTCAATGAAGCATAGCATATAATACATTAAATCTTGACTCATGACTATATCATTGACGTTTGCACATTTTTACAGTTGTTCATTTGTCATTTTTTGATGCTACCTGTTATGTTTTGATATTCTGCATTGGGGTTTGCAACTTGATACTTATGTTGATGAGGTATCTTATCATCTTTATTTGATTTATTATTTTTAGTTCTTTGTTTAATCTTTACACTTTTCGACATGTCCATAGATACTCTGATCTCCTCCGTAATAAATCCATCAGCGTAAACTGATTGACCCCATGCACTAACTATTATGCGATTTCAACTCAAAATAATGGTAACACATGAACTGTGTTGAAGGAAAATAAAATGAAACAATCTAACTTAAACCTTCGACTCCAAAGACAAAAACATATTTCAACATTTCACCCACAGAACTGTTCACTTCAGACTACTTGGCCATCTGTACTGTCTCAGTCTCCCACACTGACTACTTGGCCACCTGTACTGTCTCAGTCTCCCACACTGACTACTTGGCCACCTGTACTGTCTCAGTCTCCCACACTGACTACTTGGCCACCTGTACTGTCTCACTCTCCCACACTGACTACTTGGCCACCTGTACTGTCTGAGAATCTCCCACACTGACTACTTGGCCCCCTATACTGTCTGAGAATCTCCCACACTGACTACTTGGCCACCTATACTGTCTGAGAATCTCCCACACTGACTACTTGGCCACCTATACTGTCTGAGAATCTCCCACACTGACTACTTGGCCACCTATACTGTCTGAGAATCTCCCACACTGACTACTTGGCCACCTATACTGTCTGAGAATCTCCCACACTGACTACTTGGCCACCTATACTGTCTGAGAATCTCCCACACTGACTACTTGGCCACCTATACTGTCTGAGAATCTCCCACACTGACTACTTGGCCACCTATACTGTCTGAGAATCTCCCACACTGACTACTTGGCCCCCTATACTGTCTGAGAATCTCCCACACTGACTACTTGGCCACCTATACTGTCTGAGAATCTCCCACACTGACTACTTGGCCACCTATACTGTCTGAGAATCTCCCACACTGACTACTTGGCCACCTATACTGTCTGAGAATCTCCCACACTGACTACTTGGCCACCTATACTGTCTGAGAATCTCCCACACTGACTACTTGGCCCCCTATACTGTCTGAGAATCTCCCACACTGACTACTTGGCCACCTATACTGTCTGAGAATCTCCCACACTGACTACTTGGCCACCTGTAATGTCTGAGTGACTTCCACACTGACTACTTGGCCACCTATACTGTCTGAGAATCTCCCACATGGACTACTTGGCCACCTGTACTGTCTGAGTGACTCCCACACTGACTACTCAGCCACCTGTACTGTCTGAGAATCTCCCACACTGACTACTTGGCCACTTGTACTGTCTTAATGTTTCCCACACTGACTACTCAGTCACCTGTACTGTCTGAGAATCTCCCACACTGACTACTTGGCCACCTGCACTGTCTGAGAATCTCCCACACTGACTACCTGGCCACCTATACTGTCTTAACGTCTCCCACACTGACTACCTGGCCACTTGTACTGTCTGAGAATCTCCCACACTGACTACCTGGCCACCTATACTGTCTTAACATCTCCCACACTGACTACCTGGCCACTTGTACTGTCTGAGAATCTCCCACACTCACTACTTGGCCACCTGCACTGTCTGAGAATCTCCCACACTGACTACCTGGCCACCTGCACTGTCTGAGAATCTCCCACACTGACTACCTGGCAACCTATACTGTCTTAACGTCTCCCACACTGACTACCTGGCCAGTTGTAATGTCTGAGTGTCTCCCACACTGACTACCTGGCCACTTGTAATGTCTGAGAATCTCCCACACTGACTACTTGGCCACCTGTAATGTCTGAGTGTCTCCCACACTGACTACCTGGCCACTTGTACTGTCTGAGAATCTCCCACACTGACTACTTGGCCATCTGCACTGTCTGAGAATCTCCCACACTGACTACTTGGCCACCTGCACTGTCTGAGAATCTCCCACACTGACTACTTGGCCACCTATACTGTCTTAACGTCTCCCACACTGACTACCTGGCCACTTGTACTGTCTTAACGTCTCCCACACTGACTACTTAGCCACCTGTACTGTCTTAGTGACTCCCACACTGACTACTCAGCCACCTGTACTGTCTGAGAATCTCCCACACTGACTACTCAGCCACCTGTACTGCCTGAGAATCTCCCACACTGACTACTTGGCCACTTGTACTGTCTTAATGTTTCCCACACTGACTACTCAGTCACCTGTACTGTCTGAGAATCTCCCACACTGACTACTCAGCCACCTGTACTGTCTGAGAATCTCCCACACTGACTACTTGGCCACTTGTACTGTCTTAAAGTCTCCCACACTGACTACTTGGCCACTTGTACTGTCTGAGAATCTCCCACACTGACTTCTTGGCCACTTGTACTGTCTGAGAACCTCCCACACTGACTACCTGGCTACACCTGTACTATCTTAAAGTGTCCCACACATTCAAATGTCCATGTGGACCTAGATTCCAGAACCCATCCTTCAGGAAGCGCAGTAGATTGAGATGTAGGCTGCCGGATGTGACCCGAGAATGTTGAGCTGAAGCAGAAACTCATTATTGAATTGTACCCACACTTATCTGCAGAAGATGATGGATGTCACTCAAAAAACAGGACTGCAGTTAAAGCATCACCACTTACCTAATGCTAAGAAGAAGAAAGCTACAACAAGATAGGGGAGGGAGGAGGGAATAGCATCATCAGCTTCCTCTAATAATGGTCAGAAAAAATATCCAGGCAATTTTCAAGTTAGAGGGAAACGCTATACTCCTACGCACCGCCACCCCACAGTTAACATCAGATACTATCATTGATGAAGGATTTCTTACTGTTCACTGCCGTAACAATGTAAACTAGGAAGACAATAATATACACATATTTTAAGTGATTGTATTCATGCATTTACTCTCCCACATAGAGTAGCTTATTTACATTTCATAAAGTTCTAATTTGTCTGTGCCGTGATCCAGTGTCCTGAAATTGAAAATAATGTCAAGGCGGGTTATTTATTTACTTTCAATTAATGCAACCTGCGTTCATTGTCTTGTCACATGAAGACACAACTGGCCACCCATTCCTCCATGCATTCAGGTCTACCGGAATGTGATATCACATCACCGACCCATAGATGGTTCATACTTCGAGACACTTTATGTTTAGTCTGTGAATTGCCCGCGAAACCAGCACAGCTGCACCCATCTTATTTTTTGATGAATCCTCAACATTTCTCACCACATTGATTAGACCTGAGTTGAGTATTTTTTATCCTTCCATATTTCAGATCATCCATCTGGATTGTTATAGAGAATTGGTTAAATTGGACCCTGGTCAATGTCCTGATCAACGTGAAATTGTACCCGGTAGTGCGTCATAAGTAATAATGGGTTCTATTCCCCCACATCACCTGCTGGTTAATTTCGGCATTCAGCCATTATTTTGCCTTGATGCGGGCTTGTGAAAGTAGCAGAATTCCCGCTGCCAGTTTTGTAAACAGGTTGTTATGGTGGGTATTAGCTAGGGGACAGTTTTAGTCGTGTATTTTTTTTTATTTTATTGCAGACTGGGGGTGAATTGTTAAAGCAGTGTTTTTGATATCCCCTCAGGCGAGGTGAATGTTGAGATAATTTTGTTTAGTTAATTGCAGGTCTTTTACATTAGTTAATTGCATGTCCTTTAAAGGACGTTGCAATCAACCCTGGCGTTTGTTTGTTGTTTGTGATTTATTAGGCAATGATAGTTCAGTAGTTTGTCATTGCTTTCTGAACGGCCGACATACCATCGAAATCAACGCAAAGCGGTCTGCTTCCAAATCGCTTCAAACCCTCACCCTTCTGACATTCGTAAGTAGACCCGCAAATCACGTTGTATGTAGACGTCTAGACTTGTTCTAGTATATGTTATTAAATTTAGCTTCCATTTTTTCGTATACTGTGTAGGGGCGGGTGAGGGGGGATTTATAGGGAGGAAATACGAAAGAGGGATATGACATTCAGAACATATGGCGAAGGGGTGCATGGACCAAAAAAGGTTGAGAACCACTGGGCTAGACAGTGTGGCAATCCCCAGACCGAAACTGGCGCGGGTGCTATGAAGTGGTAGATCTTCGCAGCAGAAGGTAAGGCAGAGCATATTCTAACGGAGATGAAAGTAGTGCCACTGTCAATAGAAAAGTATGCGACGCAGAGATGGAGCGCAGTCGGAAATACTGCTGAAGCCACTTGAAACTGAAAAACGGCAAATATAAATAGAAAAAAAAAATAATGTGAGCTACACAAAAGCAGCCGGCGTCTGTGGCTTAGAGGTAGTGAAAGCAGTTTGCAATCTCAGGCGAAGTATAGAACAAATTCGATGTGTTGGCAGTAGACGAGAACATGAGATCTGATGAGCTACCCACACATACGAGAGACAGTGTCATCTCATCAGCAGAAATGATTACCAGATACGGATATTAGAAACAGAAATATCTCACACGAGAAACATGTCGACTAATAGAAGAAAGAAGAATATTCGATTCATCTGGGAGATAAATAAATAATCTTACATACACAAAAAATCACACGAGATAAATTAGAAGTGCGATCAGAGAAGACAATACATACTCCTAGCTAGATGTTTTGCAACTGACTTGCTACACATGTGTGCTACTAAGCGCGGTTGAATGGAAACCTTGTCCGGGTGTAATTTCAGTTGCTGGTTTGGGAGAAAGGGGGGTAGGAAAACATTAACCGTGGTTTTGTTTCCCAGATTAGTAAAGTTAGACCTGTTTAATTAAATTTTGAATCTGGCAGTATGTCGGTAAAAAAATCACGGAGGCAGACTGTTGTTGTTTACTAATATAATCTAATGTGATGTATGTTTAGCGGCTGTAGTTCTGAATCTTGGTTGTTTCCCTGGACTAGGTTAAATTAAATATTATTTTACTGATATGTCGCATCACATACAGTCCCAGAATACCTCCGCAATGTCAGGGATGGAGATTGGCTGCGGGAAAGTACACATACACGATCATGCATACATACACATGCATGTACATAGATAATACATAGGTACGTACATGCATACACACATACATACATACACACAGACAGACGTTAGTTCGAAAGTATTTTTCATACACACATGCATGCATACAAAGATACGTTTGTGCGTATTTAGATACACACAGTACTTACATAGTTCTTAATACCTACCTACCTACCTACCTACCTAAGTTATGGCAAGATACCATCAACATTCTACTGCTTTAAATCTACGTGCACACGTAGATTTACGGCATAGAATGTTGATACCTTGCCATAGCGTCGTTGAAGCCCAGTTGTTACACGCGTACTTGGCCATGCAGAAATAAACAAGGGCAGGTACATAGCTGCAATCATAAGTAACATGTATTGCAGTTGGGTGGGGGTAGGAGGATGCTGGAAGTAATGCTTGTGGTAACTACAGAGCTAAAATAGTTGCAAAGAAGGTGCTGTGATATCCCAGGTTCCTAGCTTGTATGGTCACGGCTTTATGGCATGCAGTGACCAGCTACCTTTTTTAGGTGCCTTGCCCGTCTTCGACTTGAAAGCGAAATCGGGTATTCTATTTTACTCTTCATTGTTCCGTTAATTACCCCAATTAAAACCAACACAGATTGACAAGGCTCAAGCAGGGCCAGTTAAATGACAGACATGCCATCTATTGATTGTTACAACCTGTGTTGGCCGTCTCCACCTGGTTTGCCACCAACTACCCAGGTCACGCAGCCAACGAACCCCAGTTGCCCGCAGTTGTGCTAATTGGACCATGCCCATGAAGTGGGAACTGTGATAATTAAACAGTTAAGTACTTGCTTCGTTCCTTTAATTACAAAATAAATATATGCTTGAAATAATGTTTGTTCAGATGCCAGGAAGTGACAGGTACATATGGGGCCTTAATTAAAATAATAAATATGGCAATGAACGTTCATATTTCTTGTCAGTCTGACCTATTCAGGCACTTCGTGATGCAAACAAGATGTTGCCCAGGTCTGCAATACACACTGGTAAAGAAACCCATGTTTTATTTTGTTTAGTTTTATAAGAATGTTGAGAATATAGTGAGCAGAGAAGAAATCAAAACGCCAAGATATTGACAGCCGTGTTAACAGAATACGCATTAAAACATAAGGATATATTTATATATATAAATATATATATATATATATATATATATATATATATATATATATATATATATATATATATATATATATATATATTGTGGCCTTATATTGTGGAATATACTAAGCGAGAGAGAGAGAGAGAGAGAGAGAGAGAGAGAGAGAGAGAGAGAGAGAGAGAGAGAGAGAGAGAGAGAGGGAGGCTTGGACACCTTTAAGAGCTTTAAAGAACATAGACATGAATAGAGAATCGCCATCGGCAACGCCTACTCCAGACCAAGAACCCAAGAAAACAGAACCCCATTGACCTGAAATCGTTGCATGTTAAGGACAATGTTGCTAAGCCCAAGGTTTCTTGACCAACGACGCTAGAGGTTGACATTGTCATGATTACGTCGGCCCATACCATATTTTGGCTCACATTTTATTAGACTGGGTCGACTCCAGAGTCACGTGTAATAAAACAGAAAACATGGACCTCTTTGGGAGTCGAATCCAGAATTACCAGACCGGCAGGCGAATGCTCCAAACTTGTATGTTCTTTTACAGAACGTTGCAATCGACCCCCGTTATTTATTGGCTGTTTGTGCTTGCTTGCTTGCGTTCGCTGGCTGTGAACTCCAGCGTGAAGTCCTGAATGTTGGATGAAGACATTCTGTTGTCCGACATCAGTGTGATGTCATACCGGACTGAGGTTTGCGTGAGTATCCGTTGTCCCATGTCTGTCTTATTGGTGTGCAGACTGGTGGTTCCTCGCCATGCAGGCAGATACTCTCCGATTTCGGAAGAATCAGCGATCCTACTACGTTATTAGCCTGGACCCCGAAGGGACCTGTTGCCTAGGACGCACGACTAGGACGTGTTAAAGGGTCTTGGCCAGTATAGAACCTGGCCCTGGTGCCTTGGAAACACCTCTGCTATTGGCTGTTTGTGATTTAATAGGCAAATTTGCGTTCATTAGTTTGCCATTGCCGGCTTCCTGGTCTAGAGGTTAGCGACTTTTCTCCGTAATCTCGTATACTCTCGTAAGTAACGTGACGACGGTGAGAATCAGCAGTGGTTCGAATCGCGTCGGTAACTTACGGGGTATGTGAGCCGGCCGCTCAGAAAGCAGTGGCAAACTACTGAGCGTAATCTTGCCAAGAAATCAAAATACAGCTGAAAGATCTGATGTTGGCAGCGATGTCCTGTAAAGGATATGCAAAACATTTATTTAGTTTGCCATTCCTTTCTGAAAGGCCGATGCCCTATACTAGCGAATTAACGCAAAGGGATCTACTTCCAAATCGCCCTCGACTGATTTCGAACCCTGTCTCTGTATGTCGCGGAACTGTGAAACTGCGGTTCACAAACCCCCGAGCCCCAAACACCGACACATCGTTCCCCCCCCCCCCCCCCTATTTTTCTTGCACTACTACACGTGCCGCATACTCCAGCTGCGAGGAGACTCTCCACCAGCTTTCACATTCCAGCCACTGTGTGTTTAAGACATTTTACGCCTACATCAACAATAATGAACACCGGGTCTGCTGAAATACCAGGCCTCCGGGTCGTTTGTGTTTGTGCGTGCACCCTGACATAACTTTTGTGCCTTTGGTCAGAGTGCTGTGCATTTTAATACACGTAGACAGGTATCACGAATACGTGACCTTTTGTTAATGCTAGCTTATAGCATCAGAAAGAGGCAGTCGTAAATGTTTGGCCATATTGTGTGCAGGAAAACTAGGACAGCTGGAACGATTTGTGGTATGGGAGTTAGAGAAAGACAGCGGGATAAAATTCTTGGCAGCATTGTGTCATGCATGGAAGGGTGTCAGCGCACGATTTGATACGTCTGTTGGACATCACGAGCTGTGGAGAGGGCGATCGTTTATGCCAGTCGGCAAGGCCCTTGATGCTGGTGATGAAGAGTAGGCAAAACTTAGAACACTGCGGGTGTGTTGAGGGGGGGGGGGAAGCATATTTACATGTTGTGATTCCTTTGAAGAACGTTGCAATCAACCCCAGAATAATTTTCTATGAAATTTTACGTTCAGTGGTTAGCCATTGCTTTGTGAATGGCACTCGGTTTTGAAGGGCGGCAGGCCAGGCGACGCTGGATTTATGACAACACCACATCAACTTCATCAGTTAGCATGGGCTATCAATTCCTCTTTACGGTGGAATTGTGGATATTAACGTTCACAAATGTTATAAGATATATATTTCCCTTTTCTGAATTCATTGTTATTTGTGGAAGTGGAAATAATACATTTAGAAAAGAAAAATACATACTTCATTACATTTGTGAACATTAATGACCACAATTTTCAGAGTGCTAGAGAACAATAGAAGTGCAACATGTATAGAATAAAACAACGAATTAAGTGTGGCTTTAAGAGATTTAAAAAAAAAAACGCCTATGAGCGAGTAAATAGGAATAGGCTGTGGAAAGTACTCGAAGAATACTGTGTAATTGGACAGCGATTGGATAATATCAGTGCTGTGTATCAAAACAGTGAATGAAAGTAAGAACAAAAATCTTCATGACAAACTAGTTCAAAATGACACCAGGCGTCAGACAAGGATGTATGCGTCTCGTCACTACTGTGGTTCATCATCCATAGGGGTACGATGACTAAAGAAGCCAATCCACAACCAGAGAGTTTATATGAGCTGCAGTTTGCGGACGACCACAGTTTACTGTATGAGAACAATACTGATCTCTAGCACCACATGACTTGACATTTGCTGTCAGAATTGTGGTAAGAAGATTGACACTGAAAAGACAGACCTGGGCTGCCAGATCGACCTAATCTAGAATGGGTACCGGGAGTTGCTGTGGCAGTTAAAGGCTGCCGGCCTGGTATTGATCACATCTCCCATCGGTTGCCGATTGGTCTGTAACAATATATAGCTAGCAGTATATATGCAACAGCACCAAGGCGTGTAAATAATTCATGTACTTGTTTACTAGGTACAATCACACTTAGATAGTAGTTAGTTAGTTGCATGTCCTTTGCAGGGCGTAGCAGTCAATCCCAGCATTGTTTGGCTGTTCGTGATTCATGGGCAAATGCACGTTCAGTAGTTTGCCATTGCTTTCTGAGCGACCGGCTCCCATATAAATTCGCTAAAACCCAGCGCTACGTGGTATGCTGCCAAATCTCGTGCAGCTGTATTTCAAACGCGGGTAAGTGGACTTACGAACCGCGTACAAAACCCATTCGCCACGGAGCCGGTACTGAGATACTAGCCAGTCTTTATTATAATCATATTCCAGCAACTTAACTGCCTTGATGACGCCCTCAAAAACACTTCACGTGCCCTGAAACTGTGCCATCATCTCTCAGGCGTAGATGTACCTTGCGGTCATGTTTTAGTTTGAAATAATGTACAGTCACACTGAAAATCGAACTCAGGAACTCTACGACACAAATACAGTCCTACCACGAAGACGCTCGCAAAAGCACTCAACGTGCTTTCAAACTGTGTCATCAAGTGAATAATCTTTAATGTCGGTTCTTGTCCCCCAACAAATAAGCCACAAAGAATTAATTTGTTGATTGTATCATTCGCGCTATAACCCGCATAGTCTGTTATCATCTAAAAGTTCACATAGCTTTCTGATAACTGACAGGACCAAGATTCTCACGACGAACCTTTCACTACAGGAGTTTCCCCTGGGTAATTTACACAAATGTAACTGTTCATTTGTTTTCCCAACAACAGTTTAAGTCCGAGTTAAGTGCATTCTCTCCCGCGGGAAATTATGTTCACGAATTTCCCACCACTTTGCATATCCGATATCTTTGATGTACAAGTAATGATTGTTCCGGGAGGAGTATGATGATTTTATGTTTCCCTGTCGGTGTCTAGGTGGTTAAGGTTGGGCAGAATTGATAGAGTTAAGATCGTGTGTCATCGGTAGTCGCGTGATTGCTATTTTCGCCTTGATTCAAATGTCTATGTAACTAGGTCTTGTCTGTCACACCAGCTTCCCAGTGAGGGTAATGACGCCAACAATAACATAATAAGTGCATTTACTACTCCCATCTTCATCATCATCATCAGCATCATCATCATCAGCATCATCATCCATCATCATCATCATCATCATGCGCCTCCCCGCTAAGCGTGGACTATCGTGTTTCACGATCTCTCAGTCATCAGTCTCTGATCAGATTTGAGTTACTGTCCGGGTTATGCCACTTCGCCAAGTAATTTAGGGGTACTTCAATTTTAATTCACCGCAAACAACCGCAAACAAAGAAGAATCCCTTCGAGCCTAATTTGCATCGGTCCGGCAATCATTTTCCGGTTTAGTGTTCGGTGGACTGCTAGACCGATCGATGGATGTTTTTTTTAGTTTTGGGCCCTACGGGCCCAAAAACTTACAAACGTCCATCGATCGGTCTAGCAGTCCACCGAACACTAAACCGGAAAATGATTGCCGGACCGATCCAAATTAGGCTCGAAGGGATTCTTCTTTGTTGCGGTGAATTAAAATTGAAGTACCATTTAGGGTATTTCTTTTCTCTTTCTTACGTCTTTTATTATGAAGTTCTCCAGATGTCATAACGTTTTCAAACCTATTTCTCCTCATAACATGCCAATAAAACTTGGCTATCTACCTACATGCGATGTTTGTAATTAATTTAAGGTTTTCATCTGCTTCTTTAAGAACCACCTCATGTGTTTTTCTGTCTGTCCATGGTGTACTTCGTATTTCCTCACAAACACATTTATACTGCCATCAGGCATTAAAAGCCTGTCTGCTTATTGTCAGTGTTTCACATGCATTCAATAGTGTAGGCTGTATATAGCACTTTAACACTGTTTTTATCACTGCAGTGGATACAGCCGCCAAATATGCACATCTTTAAGACACCCGCACATACAAATACGATGTCATGCTTCTTTAGGTAGCTCTGACTAAACGTAAGATGCATAATCACACACGGGACGTTGATTTGTATACAGAAGACTAGCCAATCACCCATTATAAGTTCATTGGTACATAAAAGGGTAAGAGTGGCAGTAAAACACTACCAATTTTGTCAGTCATGTAATTAAAAAAACACACCAGAACATCAAAGCACATCAAGCCACCGAGTGAGCCCTAGTTCGGAAACCAATCATCAAACAAGCCTGCGACACCTAACGGCATATGGCAGTGAAGGGCAAGAGAAAGAAGAGATATAATTCAATTAAAAAACAAAAACACACACATACACTAGCTCATTACTAAACCGTGGGTCATTGGATATGATAATGAAGCACCATCACTCAGCGCAAACCACAGGTCTCTTTTTATATGCCTTTAGGCGTATTGTGTATATGCTATTAGCCTCATATTTATATAGACACATATTCACTCGAGGGGCAATGACAATATCACGTCGGCCGCCTTTACTTCCCAAGACATTTCCTGGTACCCATTGTAAGCTGGGTCAACCTGGGAGCCCCGTTAATTTTAAAAATAAAATCTGTATCGGTCTGGATTGGAATACATGACCACCAGACCGACAGGAAAGTGCACTGGCCACTGCACCACAGCGACGTCCCAGCACAGACTAATCATCATAATATTTCGCTGTACGAGAGATCTACTTGATTGTTACACCTCCTCTCTTAATATACTGTAAACTGTAGATATTATCAGCTGGAATAATATGACAATAGAAGTCATGGTCATATAAAAGACGCGGAACAAGCCCCGACTCACAATTAAAGCCAGTGGCATTAATTTAGGGCAAGTGCGGACATTAAGATATTTAGGTAAATGGTGGGTGTCTGATGGAAAATGCGTCTCAGAAATAAAGAACAAAAGATGATAAACACAAACTGCATTGTATAGCATGACGACCATCTTATTCTAGAAGGCTCTTTCGTTAGAATTTAGAAACATAGTTCAGTTGTGTTACGTAGAACCAAATTTAAATTATGGTTGTAAATTATGGACACTTAGTAAACAGGCAACACTTAAAAAAACATTTAAGCAAAAGTGAAAAAAAAAATAACTTGGGCAGCTTACGTGAGTAATCAAAATGTTTTGAAAGAGGCTAGAACACAAAGATAGCTTATCACAAATATCAGAAGGAGGCAGTTAATTGGGCTACATTTTGAGAAGAGAAGATCTGAAACATATGGCGACAACCGAGAGAAGCTATAAGGGGTTGGGGGTATAGGAAGACATCGTGAGTAGATTGTTCCCAGCCTTCTATCATGACATGGACAAACATCAGCGCGTTAATTGATATATTCTTTTATAGAACGGAAGATGTAAAGTATGATCGTTCACGGCAGTTGACAAACCTCTTGATAGTGATTCAGATGTGGGTAGCATTGTTTCTATTTGGAAATTTAGCCAGGCAGCTGTCTATTGGGTGTGGTCTTCTGGATTTGCAACCGCGGGGGGATTTTAAACGCTCAGACGCACACGAGCCTGTCTTGTTTTTAAACATTATGCCAGAAGACTGAAGCTTCGGCCCCGCTACATCAGAATCTGTCCACTAGAGGCTCGGAAGTGATCTGTATCTAGTTCGAATCCCAACATAGAATTTCAAATGTTTACAAGAATAATTAGTTTCTGATATCACACGCATTCATTGTCTGCGTGATCTTTTGGATAGTGAGAACGGTATTCCTAGTCTACTTGGATAATGGCAAAAACCAAGAGGTATCGTGCACAAGTTTTGCACGTTAAAAATCTCACGGCAGCTGAAAATAGCCAGGAGTTGTCGAAGTGGTCGATCCGTTTGACTCGGGCGCCGAAGGTTGTGGGTTTGATTCCGGGCTGCGTCCTTTGGTTCACATGTGAATTTTTTCGAAGACTCCTGTGGGCCGTCGCTAGAGCTACGGAGCTCGTGCTTTGTGCGACGTTTTCCGCGCTGCGGAAAGAGACCGAGCCATATGGCACCTGTGCAATGAAGTCGACCCTGTCCACTTTTAAGCGACTTTTTAAATTGGGATACTTGTTCCTCCAGCGTCATTTGGGGGTGGCAGGTTCGAGTCCCGGTCGGTAATTGTCGCTTTACTTTTTGTTATCTAGTGCGTCCTCAAGTCTCTACTTCTTTCTGCTACTTCTGTGAGCGCCAAATAATACATGTGTGTTTATTTCCGAACTGTCTTAATGGCCTCAAAGGGTTCCCCAGTTGATATTTATATACGTACAATAAAGTACGTACAATAAAGTAGACATGTGAAATACATAGTCCATTTTCCATCAACGTATAATAGAGTAGAAAGTTAGAACACACCTTTGACCACATGTAGCATATCTAGATGACTGGTTACGTTAACATGTGTGGGAATTATATGAACACATCTACTTCAGGGATGGATCCTTGTACCGTTTTCATACCAGCTGTTGGTAATACAGTGTCCCTGGCTCCAGCTGTGCAAGCATGAGCACGCTCCGTTGCCGCAATTATGGTGCTTGCTAAGAGGGGCACATTCTCGAGATTTTGGGAAATACGTTGTAAGTATGCACCGTATAGCACATTATGTCGAAGGTTAGTGTCTTGAGCACGCGACTGGGCATTCTTATGCAGCGCTGACACGTTAGATTGTTCTTCTTCTTCTTCTTCTTCTTCTTCTTCTTCTTCTTCTTCTTCTTCTTCTTCTTCTTCTTCTTCTTCTTCTTCTTCTTCTCTCTCTCTCTCTCTCTCTCTCTCTCTCTCTCTCTCTCTCTCTCTCTCTCTCTCTCCCCTTCTTCTTCTTCTTCGTCTTCTCCCCTGCTCCCCCTCCTCCAACCCATCATCGTAATCATTCTGATGTAGGGCATACATCTCCTCCTTCTCCTGCCCCTCCTCCTCCAAGGCGACCATGACTCTCCATTCCTCTCGGTCATATGACATTTTGATGAAGTTAGCGTGGCTCATATTAGTATTACTTGTCCAGTTGTGGAAGCTTTCCAGATACACCTTTCTGTCTTCTACTGCCTTTCTTGCCTACTATGTTCCACATAAGGTTAATTTCTATATTTCATATGTTCTGTCGAGAAAAAGTGCGTTTGTCTTTTGATGAGTGGTCACATAGCACCTTCAGCCCAAATACCTTATTACTTGTTTTCTTCTCTGTCCGTGACATTCTCGCCATTCTTCTTTAAAAATAAAACACGCACGCGCTGGCTGCCGAATGAAGATGTATTACATGACTCAACACAATCTCTCTCTCTCTCTCTCTCTCTCTCTCTCTCTCTCTCTCTCTCTCTCTCTCTCTCTCTCTCTCTCTCTCTCTCTCCCGCCTTCTCTCCCTCTCTGTCTCTCTCTCCCTCTCTGTCTCTCTCTCTGTCTCCCTCTCTCCTCTCTCTCTCTCTCTCTGTCATGGGGAATGAATAGGGTTTAAATACAGAAGCCAGAAACAATATGTTGCACGATTTATTGCCTGACTTATTTCGCTGCGTCACGTCAGCTCGTATCATGTGAAGTGAATAAATGAATAATACTTCAACTGAAACAATTAAAACACATAGTTGCAGTTAGTGTGCAAGGGATAACAGATGTTCCACATTCCAACAATACTCGTGACTTCGTGCTTTCATTAATATATTATTTAATTAAATATACCAGCCAATAAATCGTGCAACATATTGTTTGTGACTTCTATGTTTAAATTCATAGGGTGCCTACGCCTCCGTGTGGTGAATATAATGGCATCCGATGTCAGTTATGGCATGAACAACGAACGTGGCTGCATTGTGTAGCTAGATTACCCTTAACTGGCATGTATCTACTCTGATAAGATTCAGTTAATAAGGAACTGTAATCTCAATAGGATTATCGTCTGAACAATGTTCAGCTTTTTGTTGTCTCTACCCACAAGCACATGCAAACACAACAACGTTTAGAATGGCTTTTGAAAGCCGATTGTGCCGATTGATCCGTTTAAGAATGTTTTCATTGACTTGGATGTTACATTGTGGTATTTTCTTTATTCTTGGAGATGACCGTAATTTATGTTTTCCTGCAATTTAAGTCTAACCCTTGTAGCTTCCTTGTGTACAATAACAACATCCACTACACGCTGAAGATCCCCTTCTTTGTCTGCAATCAGTGCTGTACCACCTGCATATCCATATCTTTATATTGTTGATGTTACGCCCCCTCCGATGGCGATTTATCTCGTGTCATTGAAACTTCCTATAGTATATTCACTATATGGGAAAAAGGGCCTGGCGATACACAGTCGTTTCGCACACCTCTCTTGATTGGCTATTATCGGTCTACCTTGTTATCAATTGTTATGGCATTTATCCCGTCCATAAAAGACGGCGTATAGTTAGTTAGTTAGTTAGTCGACAGATCATCCTCGCTGCACATCGAACCATTCAGTCCATAAGTGCTCGGATCCCCTCCTCAGCAAATCCCGCAGCGTGTAGCGGCTAACGACGCCAGTTCTGTGTTGGTTTATCAATCTTCTTTGGCTTCCTGCGTAGTGTTCTTGTTTGGCCACACCTCTTTTAATTTGATGCTCTAGCAGTCTGGCCATTGTTGTAGATTCACAGTCATCACTTGGTTCTCGCAAAAGTCTCACATCACGTAGAGCATTCAGAATGTCAGCCTGGTCCATGGCGCGTCCGCCCTCCACAGTAGCCTCACCTGCGAGCTTGTCAGCCCGCTCATTTCCTTGTACTCCCGCATGCCCTGGCACGAAGATGAAACTAATCTTTGCCAGCCGAGACCGCTTCAGAGGCAGCAACCATTCTCTTCGGATCGACCCCTCCTCTATCCTCTTGATCATGTTCATTGAGTCGCTAAGGAAACAAGCCCTGGTGAATGTCTGTGTCTCGAGCCATGTTATTGCTTTACTTACTGCCATGACTTCCATGGTCAGGCTACTTGTGGTTTCAGTGAAAGCACCAGAGTCCTCCTTCACAATTCTCCCTCCGGCCCGAGCTGTAAAGGCCCATGAGCTTCTCACATGTCGGACGACCGACCCATCTGTGTAGATGACCGCGTCACCGTCTAGCGAATTCTCGAAAATCAACGCTTGTACTTCAGCCTCAACAGCAGCCGGAATTTCTTGTCTGCATTTTCTATCTAATTGGATGCAAACTGAAAAGGATGTGCAGAAGTCTGTTGGCACTTGCACCCACTCCTCGCCAGGTTCTAAGTCCTCAAGTGAACACACCTGTTGAAGAATGTCTTCGGCTTGACCCATCCACGACCGTCCTCTTTTTAACCTGCTGCCCTTCACCTTCCTAATTTCACTATGCAGTGGATGTTGTGTGTTTGCGTTAATTCTGAGGTAGGCGCGTGCCCTGCAAACTTGTATTCTCTCTTCAATGGTTGGAAAATCAAGAAGGTAGCGCATCGCCCTGCATGCTGTATCTCTTGTACATCCAAGAATAATGCGCATAGCTTCATTCTGTATCCTTTCCATCCTTTCTATCTGCTTATGGCTGAGAGTCAAGATTGCCATTGCATACTCCAAAACAGACATGACCAGCCCCTCGTACAGAAGACATAGATGGCGCTGCTCACAGTTTGCTGCCGCCATCACCCGCATCGCTGCCAAACCCCGCTTGGCCTTTGTTATCACCTGGTCTATGTGCACATTATAAGCAAGGCTTCGATCAAACCGTATCCCCAGGTAATTCATTGCCTGCTTTCTTTCCACCGTCTCTGAACACAGCATTACAGTTGGTGTTGGATTGTTGACAATATGATTATTCAACGAGAACCAAGTCACTGTTGCCTTTGTTGGGTTAACCATTGCCCCAGCTTCATCACACCAAGTACTTATGCGATTGAGTTCGGTTTGTATATAGTTTACGTGGATTCTAGCCTCTACACATGCCATGGTGTTCAGACCTACATGTGGGAACTGTGGAGTGAGAATGGAGTACTGGAGAGTTCTCCGTGTGTAGTGAATGTGCTTCCAGAGAAACATCTATTGTAAACCATCTATCCATCATGTGCCATGCCGATAAGCGTGGGCAGTCATGTTTTGCCATCTCACTCGATCACCAGAGTCGTGGATCAACTCCTGTCTCGACCATGCCACGCGGCCAAGCCATCCAGGTATTTACCTCTCTGTTTTCCCATTGATCTCTTCCCTTCAATCTTGCCAGTTGTCTCCAAGTTCTCCAGTTCATGTCTTCTCATAACATGCCCAACAAATTTTGACTGTCTACGTCTAATGTCTCTAATCAGTTTACGATCTTAATTTGTTTCTTGAAGGACTTGTTCATTGGGTTTTCTATCTGTCCATGGTATTCTTTTGCATTTTCCTCATACACC